>OZ005746.1:3315198-3607698 GCA_963930835.1 Spongia lamella | reverse complement strand
AACAGCAAATTTAATTTTCCGGGATACAAAGGTACGTACATGTAGCTAGCTATAGTTATTAGCTACGTATATATTAGCTAAGTCTTGTGTTATACCGTATAATGGCAAAACATTCGAGGGGAAAACTTTCGCGGTTTGAATAGAAAATGAACATTCATGGGAAACTTTCGTGGTAGCAGCTTCTTTTAATAAGGAATGTCTAATCTAGTTGATTCAATCGAAAACATTTGCGATTGAGTAAAAACCGCGAAAACATGAAAATTTTCCCCTCTCGAATGTTTGCAATATATGGTATATTAATTCCATTACATGTTTTATTTATGTTACATGCAGCAAAGTGTATCTGATTTGATTCAAAGCCAAGAATTGTAAGTATTTAGCTAATTATTAATTAGCTGTCCCCATACCACAAATTTATCTTCGTACCATAGATTATAATAGCTATAGATATATATACATAACTACCATATATGCAGCTATTTTTAGCTAGCTCTGGATATTTTATCATATTTATGTAGCTATTCTATATTATCTACCCAGCTTTTATCTTATAAGCTAATTTATGTTACAATAACTGGAACTTTACCACAGCTTAGTTAGGTCTTCAGTAGAGTTGAAGTATCCTTTACAAATTCTGCATGTCCATGGCAGGAAGTTATGCACAAAAGGGCAAAGTCTGTAGCTTTAAGCAAGTATGCAAACCATGCTATTAGGTACATATGTACCACAAACAGAGCTACAAATTAATGCATTTGTATGTATATAACGTAATCCAAATGTATATGCAAAGGAAATTGCTGTAGTTTAAAGTTGACGTAGCTATTTATGTATGTACCAGCACAAATTATAGTCGTCCAGGTTTGCAACTTCCTATTGGAATGCTAATTATGCTAGCTAGCTAGCTACAGTGTCCAATTGGCCACGGAATAAACTCACAACTAACTAGCTAGCTACACATGTAGCTATGTGATCACAGGGTTAACTATATATAAATTAAAGTGCTAACTTAGCATAGCATAGTAAGCGACTGCACGCTAGGACAGTGCATAAACTGTTCAACATAAGAAAATGCTTCATAAAAACTGACTAAACATTTTCATAAACAAAATGAGATCCTTGGGAATTATATATCCCTAAATAAAATTATGATACTGTAGCTATAGCTACTTGGGTATAGCTACCAGTTTGACTTTCTCAACTTTTCATTTTATAGGAGAAGTGCACATCTTCAAAAGGGATCATCAGATTCTAAAGAACTAAGGAAATTAAAATCAAGGTCTGTAGCTACACAGATAAACATGTATATAGTTAGCTGGCTACATGACTTGCTAGCTATACGATAAGCTGTATAGCTATGTACAGTAGCTTTTGGTGTATACGTATATATACAACCAGCTAGCCATATATTCAATAATAAAATGCAAATTATTGCGGTTCTTTTGATAGTGACATTGGTGGTAGTACAACATATCAAAAATCCTTGATTGATCATGGGTAAGTATATGATTACGTATGCATAATAATTAGCTTATGTAACATAACAACTAGTTATATATTTGTTTACACACAGAGCCCGAGTTGATATAATGAGTGGTGAAGCTTTACTTGGAACAGGATTAGTGATTCTGTCTTCTGGTTTGTAAACAAAGAATTAAAATTAGCTAGCCATATTTATTGCATGGGTTTCACAATATGATGGGGCTGCATGAAGTTAGCAAACTAGCTACTTATCTATGTAGCAATCCACCACCTAGCTACGTACGTACATAATTAGTAAACTACGTATATGTGATCCACATTCAGCTATACGTACATGTGTGTGTGTAATTTTAATATTTAAACTGTACAGTGTATGTATGTAGTATATGTAGCTATGCAAAGCTACTTAGCTAAGTAGTACTGTCATTGACAGTGCAGGGACAGAGAAGGAAGACATAAGTACATACATATAGCTACCATATGTACTGTGGATAGCCATGTATTAGATACTCATGCACTAATATATTATTGATCCTCGTAGATTCAAGTAACTTGTTTGCTGAGGTAGTCTTGAAAAGTAAAAACAAGGACATTGATAAAGAAATCAGCTTATATGAACCAGTTGGAAACAAGTTACATTTTAATGATCTCAAAGTATGTAATTGTTATCTATCAACATGTAGCCAACAAAAATAAATTATATTTAACTGATTAGGTTGCTGATACTTTTAAGTAGAAAACAACAAATTTAATTTTCAGGGATACAAAGGTATAGCTATAGCTATATATATATACATACTATGATGAAACCATACACCAAAGGAATTCCAAGGTGTATATACAAGCATATATACACCTACTAGCGTGCATCATAGTACGTATATATCATATGAACCATGGCTAATATATATGGTGAATATAACAAATATACAACCCTTGTCCTTCGTCATTGGAAGTTTATCATGATAAACCCCTCTCCCTTCCAAATTTTCGATGACGGAGGACAAGAGTCATATATTTGTTATATTCACCTGTTAGCCATGGTTTATATACGTACGTATGTATATATATATACCACTTTGACGCCTTAGATCAAAGGGAAAAGCCAGTGTATAAATCTCATATCGCACTGGCTTTGGAATGTTAATGAGTTTAAGTGTGTGATACAAAAAATATTGCACACCTAAGTGTGCGATATATTTTATATTGCACACTTGGTCTTGTTATATATAGTGCCTGATATATATAGCTATGATGAAAACATTAAAAGAAGATGCACACACTGTGTGCCCTCAGGCATCATGCATATATATCAGGTAAAGCACTCTTACCTGTGTTATGATGATGTCATGTTTCAAAGGAGCCGTCTGGTGTATATTTTGTCATACATATGTACGTGCATGGTGAGTTTGTTATATATATGTATATATACTAACCTGGGACCAGGTGGTATCATTAAGTACGGTAGTACTTAATAGTAGGGATTGGTAAGAAATTGTATGGTTTCCCGATTTTTCGCACTTCATAAAACAACCTTCCAATAGGCTTTACCCGAAAAAACCGACTGGAATGCATTGGTAAGGCTGTAATGATGCTGTACCTTGAAGCAACAAGTCGAATATTTCGACCTACAGCCAACTTTGAAAATTTAGAAATTCACCTGTATTTCGTCTGCCAGCCTGCCAGCCAGCCAGCCTGCCAGCCAGCCAGCCTGCCAGCCTGCCAGCCTGCCGTAAGACCCGGTTGCGCTAGGTGTAGGGCTCCAGAACTTTCACACAATAAAGGTAATGACGGCGGATTTACGAAAATGTTGTTCCGAAGACGATTTACCCACTGCGCCATGGCGATTCCTTTTATCCTTCATTCCCTTCCTTGTTCTTCTATATTCCTTTAACAAGGTGTGAATCTCACCTTCGAAGGTGACGATAGCCTGTTACGGCTTCTGCTTATTACGTCACGCTAAAACCTGGCTTGCACGTGATATAATTAGTTACAGTTTCACCATGGCACGATGTTTTCGCGTGTACGCGTGTACTTTATTACATCGTGAACTTCGAGATTATAGCCTTGGACAAATAGCTTTTGCTGTTTTTCGAGCGTTATTTGCTATCACACAGCTGTTTTGCCATGTAAGCGCGTTGTTAACAAGGCCTGAAAACAAGCATAATTATTACGTAAGCGCCTGTAACATTTGTGCGCCTGCTGAAAGATTATTATGAATGCTTAGCATGTATAAAAAGCAAACAAACTAGAATGATAAAAAATTAAAAATTTAAAAGGTAAGTAGGGATTGAATTCAGGAAACAAGGAATAAGATTTTGGGACGAGAGAACATTCTGGCATGAGATAATTTATAAAAGTTTAATCCCTACTTTTGGCTCACTTATTATTATTGATTTAGTCAGGATGGCTGTATCTACCAGAAGGTAGGTATACAGGTCCTCAATGACAAACAATATACAACTGATAAACTACAACAACTGAACAAAACTAACACTTCAGTATAGGTTTGCCAAAAGTAGGGATTAAACTTTTATAAATTATCTCATGCCAGAATGTTCTCTCGTCCCAAAATCTTATTCCTTGTTTCCTTACTTTTTGTAGCACTATTGAATTCAATCCCTACTTACCTTTTAAATTTTTAATTTTTTATCATTCTTATATATACATATACTCACCCGGGCTTCTCTTTACCATTTATGAATAGCAAAAGTATAAATAATGTCACAAGCAACCTGAAAAATCGATTATGGGTTTGCTCAATCAATATTTTGATATGAGCCAGCTTTGTTGCTCAGGTTCATGACTATAATTATATACATTTCATCTCTGAAGCATCACTTTCGTGTGAAAAGGTACTTATTTCTACAGTGATCTTGTTGGTTAATGTTTTCATCATAGTATCATATGAACCACAGCTACTATGGTGTATTCAACAAATATATGCCCCTTGTTTATCAGTGGTAAACTTCCTTTGACCTCAGATTCGGGTTGTATATTTGTTGAATACACCTATAGTAGTCGTGATTTATATACTGTATATACGTATATACATACCTAAATGTAATACGTACGTATGTGGCTATATAAGACTTGTGGTACATATAATATTTACTAATTTAGCTATATGTATGTATTATATGTAGCAAAGCGTAACTGATTTGATTCAAAACCAAGAATTGTAAGTATTTAATTACAGAACTTAATAGTTAACCACATACCCCAGGATTATAATGCATAACTATAATTATAACTATATTATACTAGTATCTATAGCCAGACTGCCAGTTCTTATGTATGTAGCTAGCGTTAGCTATTCTATATCAACTAGTTATCCAACTTAATTATACACAAACTGGAATTTTACACCAAAACTTAGTTTAGCCCTACAACTGAAAGTGTACTCTGCAAATTCTGTGCTGTTTGGTAGGAATGTATGCACAAAAGAGCAAAGTATATAGCGAGCACTAAGGAAATATATATATATATATACGAACTATGCTAGTAGCTACATACGTACGTATGTACAAGTAATACAAATTGTTGTAGCTATATGCATGCAAACATGCACACCCATGGATATGCATATGTACACGTGCACACACACTCACGCACATGCACACACACACACACACACACACACACACACCATGCAAACACACACACACACACACTGCGTGCATGTAGGTGGTAGCTAGACAACAACACAAACGCATACACATATAGTTATACATACATACATACATACATACAGGATGTATATGTACATAGTTATTGCCTAGCTATAGCTACTATATAGCTACTTAACTGACATAGCTACATATACACATGCAAGCATGTTAATTACTGATAGCATACTTAATAATGTAGACAAAGCGATGTGATGAAGACTCATATGAAAGGAAAAGAATGATGAACATTATGTATAACAAAAGAGTATTGAAAGAAATCATGGAAGAGGTTAATATGGAGTATTCCAATTAGTTATCAGCTATAGTTGCCACAACTTTTGTGTAGGAAACAGATGATTATATTACTAAGAAGCCTTTCAACTTGATGGTAAATTGCATATATGTATATAAACATCTAGCTACTATGATAATATGCATATGCTGCCTATCCATTCCAAAGTATACTAGATACTCCAAAGTAACTATAGCTTTCGATGTACGTAGCTACGTATGTTTTTGTGCAGGATATTAATGATTCTGGACAAGAAATGGATACTTCTGAGGATGATTCTGGTACTGGGATATCCCTTAAGGTGAATAGCTATGTTGCAAACATGTACATTATCTAGTTATTTATAGCCATATATAGTTGTGTAATTAGCTATATTTTATGTAGGGAAATGATGATAGTAATAATTTACTAGTCAAGACTAAGGTTTGTTGTGCATGCGCAAGCATGTTCAAAATCTAATTTTGCACAGGAAACTGATAGTTCTAATGATAAACCACACATTAGCTCTAAGGTATATTTTGTTTTGAATAGATATATTTGAAAAGCACAACTAAGTTGTAGCTAACATGCACCTATGTAGCTAATCATCAGGGTACATTCTTATGTACGTATATATATATATATATATATATAATTATGCAGAAACTATATAGCTAAGTAATTTTATCGTGTAGTAATTATCTCTTCTTAGATATGTTATCCTACAAATTTTAAATTAATTCATTTATAGAAAATGAACATGATTAATAACATTGCATGTACAAATAAATTATGTATATATACGTACATATTACATACGTATAGCTTAAAATGATTCTACAACTACTTATCTTTATACCAAATTTGCAGCTATTTCTTTTACTTTACCTACAGGACACAAAATAGGCAATTTAACAATTAGCTAAATATGTGAACAATTGGTATAATAGCTAAACTATGAGCAACGTAATTACTTGTGCATGAGGTGGGTTATTGTATCACATAGCTATGTACGTAGCTAGCTATAATACTGTAGCTAACTTAGATGCTGTGTATATATGTATATTTTAGACCAAGCCAAAGCCAATTGAAAAGAAGGGTTCTAAGGTAAAATGCTTATATTTATGTAGATATGACATTAGTTACGTATCACTACAGTTTTGGGATTATATTGACAGCGATGATGAAGAGTTTGAAAAGGATTCTTTTAGACCACTACTGCTAACAAGCAAAAGATGTAGAAAAACTACATATAAACTAAAGTAGCTAGATAGGCAAAACAACTACATATATAACTTTTAGTAACTGCATTGCTATGCTCATGTGTGTATGATGAATGCACACATCTTTATTATACTACTATCATGTACAAAAGTTAATGGTTATCAAAGCCCTAAACCTTGCAATCATATAATATGTACGTATACGTATATATACGCATAGTAGTAAAAATGATCAAATGCATATGTAATAGTGCAAAATTACTCAATGACTACATATGTACGTATACGTATTCATACTATGACCATGCACCATAATTATAATATATAAGTAAATATGTATAGCCTAAGTACATATATAGCTATAGCTATTGGAAAATTCCTACCATATGTGTACACCTGTATTGTAGCTATTTACTACTATAACCATATGAATTTTGATAGTGTGTTTGAAGGAGTAAACTTATAAACTGCATCTTATGAATGGAAAATTTTGATGAATGGGTTGATTACATTAGGAGACAGAATAAATGGCATTGCATGGAGGGGCGTGCATGTATGTGCTGCCATAATTGAGTTGCTCATAGTAGTTTCTCAATAGAAACAGCTAGCTAGGTCTTGCTACTAGTTGCTAGTTTATTGCGCTCCACACCTTTGAGTAAGTTCAGCTGACCTATATAGCTACTTGATTTTAATGTATAGTTATTATTAGAGCTAACTGTATTATGTGATTATGTTAGTTATTGGAGTGATATTTTAATGATTTGTTACAAATCATCAAATTCATTGAAATGTTCCCCAGTCAAATATTTACATAGACAGCTATTATACAGCTAGTTACTAGCTAGTTATTGTTTTTATATACAGTAGCACAAGATCTTTCAATACATAGCTACATAGCTAATCTCCTTGTATTAAACATGCAGCTATTAGTATAGTCACATATACACCTATATAAATTACCTACATGTAGCTATAGCTATATACATAGGTACAGTACATAGTTACACAAACATAGGAAGCACATTCTTTTATAACAACCATAATCATTTCATGGTACATTCATGTGGGTGCATATCATGGGATAATCATGGTATGCAGAGCTGAATTTAAATTCATGGTAGATTTCATGGCACAAAAATTCATAGGAATATCATGGATGCAAAACCCATGAAATGTTAAAAATTTTCATAGGTTTTATGCATTAATATTACATGAATTTTCATGGCATACAGTAATGGGTAAATCATGATTGTTTCATGGTTTTGCTGCTGGTAGTGGATGGGGACAATATTCAATATTATGTCAACTAGACAATACTGGTATCACTAGATTTAGTGATACGTAAATAATAATATCGACAAGATAATAATATCGGCATTATCGTGAACTCACATTATATTACCCTGTACTGTTACAACTTTGTTTTTCATTTGTCCACTTATCCATACAGCCTAAACAATGCCTTTTTTCTTTATGCAAAGCTTATGCACATGATGTCACATTTGCGTACAATAATGATACATGATTCATGGTAGTTGTAAAAATATTGTAATATTAATTATTATTGTGACACTTGCTGTTATAGTGATACTTATATATAAGTTAGACAATAATAGAGTAAACGATCAATCACCGGACAGATGTATTTCCGGACGCAATTTTCTCGTAACTCACAATGAATATTTACATACCAAATATGCCCTTAGATAGGGCAACACTATAGAAGCTTGTGTACAAAATATCAGAGTTTTGAGAATCTTTGTGTAGGAACAGGAGCAACAAAAATCAGCTGTCCGAAAAAGCAATCTACGGACGAAGTTACCATTTATTGGACAAACGATTACTGTTAACCATCTTTAACCTTTCTAATCTTTCTTCCTTTCATGTTAAAGAGCAACTCTTTTAGTTTCTAAAAATGTATAGTTTATTTTATAAAATCCTTTTTAATTATGAAATACAATTGATAATATTCAAATATCTGCACGTGATTTCTTTAAAAATAATATGCGCAAATTTTAAACTTCACAAATTCGGCATATGATTATGCAATATTTTAAAGAATCACGTGCAAATATTTGAATATTGTCACGGATGACACTCCAGTTTCTTTGAATTTTATTTCATAGGATTATATTAAATAAACTATACGTGTTTAGAAACTATAGAAGAGTTGCTCTTAACGTGAAAAGAAGAAAGATTAGAATACTGTAGGTTAAGGATACGTCAACAGTAAGCCTTTGTCCGATAAATGGTAACTTCGTCCGTAGATAGCTATTTTTGGACAGCTGATTTTTGTTGCTCCTGTTCCAACATATAGATTCCCAAAACTCTGATATTTTGTACACAAGTTTCTATAGTGTTGCCCTATCTAAGGGCACATTTGGAATACAAACATTCATTGTATGTAAGTTATGAGAAAATCGCATCCGGAAATAGATCCATCCGGTGATTTCTCGTTTACTCTAGTTAGGTGTAAAATTAGTATCATCCCACCACCTAATATAATGTTACAATGACTAGCTTCAAAATAATGGCCCTGACATTTATGTACATACATCTGTATCTCAGGTATGTACGTACCTACATATTAATTGCCAATATATACACAATCTCCTCTGGCTTGTTGTAATGGGCACTGAGGGAAACAGTAGCTGCATGGTGCTAGTAGAGTGTAAGAGAAGACACGTCCTCTCCCATCAGACTTGTATACAACAGTAGAGGAGTCTCTATTATCACTGAGTAATGATGTGATGCTATCATAATGACAACTAGTGCTCATGTGACCCCCAGCCATACCTCAAATAGTGAAGCTGAAAAACTTGTAGACATCTAAACAATAAAATGTGTAAATATCTATTAATTCTATTAAATGCTCACCTTGGAATAACCTGACTTAGATAATTCAGATTTCATGGTTGCCAATGACAACACAGAACACACCCCCTTGTTGTCAACAGATCCACCAATCAACAAATTCAGTGCAGCCACGCCTTCTTCAGTGATCACAGTATCAGTAGCCCCACCCTCTGTTATGGAATAATATACAAACAGTGATACACAATTACTCTACTCACCAGCTGGATGTGTTAACAATTGTAGTATATCTGACAATTGCAAGTGAGATGTGAGGAATAACAAGTGACTACACTCCTCTGTCCACTACAGGAAGATGAATGGATTCCATTCCATACATTAAATTAAACAATATCTGTTATGATAAGTTTACGGGCAGTTAAAGGGGCTATGCGATGTTTTGAGAATTTTATAGGCCATGAAATAATGTTTTACGTGTTATCTTTGGATAAGTACGTACGTAAACTATGGAAATAACATGGCGGCGAGGGGTCCGACACTATGAATTTTCTTCGACGTGATTCGGAATCTTTTGGAATCTTGGCAGGATTCCTAGATTCCTGGCTTGATTCCAAGATTCCTGACTTGATTCTAAAGATTCCTGTATACCAAATAAGGCTATCCATATCACGTGATTAACAATATACGGATAAATACAAAATTTTACAAGAATATTACTGAAAGTTAAGATTCCAGAATCTTGGCAGCCATCGACGAGATTCGGAATCCTGTCGTACCCCTCGCATGGCGGTGCGTAATGTTTAAGGGGCACTTTTGTGAATGCTGAAATGAATGTGCAAGTCTCCCAAGTTGCTGAGATGAATTTACAAGTCTTCCAAAAAACAACGACTTGCTTACAATTACACTTTCGTGTCTGGCACTTAGATTTGCATTGGCACCTCGCCCCATTCACTTTGTTCAACTCTGACGCAGATCCATTAGCCTTTAATCAAATGCTTTAACGCGTATTCTATAATCCATTCTTATTTCTCCATCACTGCTGTCCTCACTATGACTGTCAGCGAACTGATCTTGGGATAAACCGGAAGACGCCATATTTGCGCGAAAGGATAATGCATAATAGTTTTGACATATTATGATTTCATTGTACGGCTTCAAAACATCGCAAAGCCCCTTTAAGTACAAGTTAAACTACTGTCAGTCTAGTGAGTCTACTATTAAATATTTTATGCAAATTGATCACACACACAGATACGTACAGACACACACACGTACAGAACACACACACACACACACACACACACTTCTCATAGTAGTTAACAGTTTATAGTTATAATACACATTTGATCATACACACAACACAGCTGCTATTGTTATTACCTTTGACTTCCTCTCCTGCTCCATAGAAGGCCATCTGTTGTAGCTCAGGATACAAATATGGAAGGTAGAAACACTTCCTGTTATTAAATTTATATATATCTGGTTTATAACCAAATTTTTGTATTATATTATTTACATATGCTTACTCACAGGTGCTGTTAACATTAACCCTTATATGGCAAGGCAGATGTATCATTCCAAAAACATGCAAATCTATTAATCTACATGTTTGTCCAGTGGTGCATTGAAAATGATGTTCAGGTGTCCAAGTGCTGCTGTGAGTGCAATAATAGAAGTGTAACAACCTACTAGTCTCGCACCATTTTGAAACCATGTACGTAGAAGGGAAATAAGAAAGTTTTAATCAGAACAGTGGCTTCACATATGTACATACATATGTACGTACGTAAGTGTCATGATTATTTTTGCCATGATTATAACCTACAGCCATATACGTATACTCCTAGTGCAATGGGCTTTATGGCAGGCTGCCAGAAATACAAAGGTATACAAAACTTTTAAATTCACAACTGATTGCACTATTAGCATTTTTATACAGTAGAATGTTACTACGTACGTAATACATATTTCAGTGGATAAGCCCATAAGGTGTGTTATGGAGATGCGTATATAAAAATTTGGATGTCATTTTTGTGACAATTCTTACTAACAAGTACAACTGTGTTTCGTATAACATAAAGGATACTGGTCATTGACAATGGATGACTTAAGAGAAACACGTGGAGCATTTTGTATGTAAATAAATAGAACAAACTTCAGATCAACCGATAGTTTCTTCCTAGCACTCAGCTCTGTGGAACACACACAGTTACAGTAGTACAGTGACCAGTAAACTTTGCGTACTGTACTGATGTCACTGACTTTCCTCATTCCTGTAAACTTCTCCTCACTATGATCATCACTCAGTTCAGGTATGCAACCATAAGTCTCAAAGTGTCTACATAGTACACAACATAGTGAAAACACCTACGTACATACGTACGTAAGTGTATGCTGGTTCATTGTGACTGTATATATACGTATGTACTTACTTTAAAGCACTACTTAATTTTAGTATATTAAAGTTTATATTGAAGGATGGCTTTGATGGTTGCAACTAAGCCTAAAAAGAGCACCATGTGATATATGCAGTAGCTACGAATATGCACAAATGTGGCAGAGACTTGCAATGGAAGCCACTGGGCTTGTGTGGATTTGTGCAGTTTATACTTTATAGACGTTTTGATAACAAACACAGATATGATAAATACGTACGTAAGTGTACATAGAACATTGTCCCAAAATTTTGCTGTAACATTATAAGCCAGTGTTCTTTGAAATGCTTCGCCATTGCCTTGGTATGCCCAATTTAAAACTGAAGTGCTCTGTCTTGTTAGTAATGTACAACTAGTTAAGCACCTTTTTACTGTGAAATGAATGGCTAAGACAGCGTTACCTTGCTCTTCTTTGGGAGGAATTTACGGTGTGCTACGTTTCTAAGACCCCGCCCATCAACAATATCAATAGCAAGTTTCATATAAACAAACTGAAAAGCAGAGGACTTTTCTATTGTTTTTAACAACCTGAGAGGCAGACACACACACACACAGAGGCACACATACATACATACATACATACGTATGTCTAGACAAAAGCAACTTCAAGAAACCAGGCAGTGCACCTGGTAAATATTTCGTACAAATGTATTTCCGTTTGCTTCACATGTGATGAATATTTAATAATGACACACAGTGTTCATGTTTCATATCAATATTACTAATGAAGGTCAATCACTGACTTATCACATTGTTATGTTGTACTTTATACTACGTATCAAGACTCATGATAGTGAGTCGCGAGGCCAAGAAGAAGCACAGCAACGTGACCACTGAGTGAGTTATTTACACGTAGCACCGCCCTCAAACTCGCAAATGTTCTAGCTAAGCCGCCACTAAAGCTATCGCTTAGTTATTATTGACCCACAACGTTCTTACTATATAGAATCAACAAACCGAGAATGGAGGAAATATGCGCCACCATTATTAAGTACCAGCCATTGTGAGTTTTATGGTGCCCGTTGTGCGACTACACATGACGAATCATCCTTTCCCACCCAATTCGCCCATGTACTAGACAATTAGTACCTTCATTGTTTGAAGAATCAATATCCCGAAGTTCATAGAAATCTATTCAGCCATTCTTCTGATACAGCCTTATAAATTCCTTCCTGTGACCACAAAAATTTTTATGCAGCAGTCGTTTTTTTCTTTCTTTCTTTCTTTCATTTTCATCGCATACTTTTTCGGGGGCTTGCAGGAGCTTTCGTGAACCCCGGAAGTTTTTTTCAAACTCCCTTTTTATACATTCACTTGTTTGTCTAATAACTCACTCATTTCTTCATGGATTTCAGGCAAATTTGTATCAGCACTTCTCCTATGTATGCTCTACATGTCATACTATTATCAGTCTGAAGTAACACTTGAATGTATTTGGGAAGGACTATTACACTGCAGGTTGATAGTTGTCATAACTTGGACACCCTTCGAATGATTTGCATAAACTTTCATATATACAATCTATATTGATGTATCACTCTGTAGTGAAAGTTAAAAAAAAATCTCGGGCTTGAGTTTTTCAAAATTAAGCTTCAAAGTTTAATTTGCAATATTGTGTGCTAGGCAAGTACAAGTTATGCCCATGCAGTACTTCTTGCTTGCTAGTAATAACATCTGTTTATACTTCCAAAAATGAAGTGATATGCTAAACAAAAACACCCTGGGTGTAAAAAAGTGTGAGGCCAATCAGAAGCAGCATTGCAAAATTTAATAGGTTTGTACAACCAAAAACTTTGATATCAGTTAAGGCCAAGAAATTACTTATCAGAAATCTTTTTAACTACTTGAATGACATACAATAGTTTATAGCATATTGTCACAACTACGTATGATTGGCTTTGTCACTTGGTCACCTTTATTACTGAAAAGGTGGCCAAGTGACAAAGCCAATCATAGTTGTGACAATATGCTATAAACTATTGTGTGTCATTCAAGTAGTTAAAAAGATTTCTGATAAGTAACTTCTTGGCCTCAACTGACATCAAAGTTTTTGGTCGTACATACCTATTTGCAATGCTGCTTCTGATTGGCCTTGCACTTTTTTACACCCAGGTAGGCTTAAGTCTATTATGCTTCTAAATTTACCTATTATTCTTTCCGGAAATTCTTTTTAAAATCACCTATTATTCCTGAAATTATTCCCACTTTTAACCAAACTTGCTAGTACAAATTATATTACAACAAATAATTACCTTAAAATTAAGTATAAAAGCTGTCAGCAGCAAAAGATTTCCTCAGATGTCGTCATAGATACGAGAAATATTTGATTGTGGGTTTAAATTTATACAAGTGTGAGTGTATAATAGCTTGGAAAACAAGACAACCGCCTTGATTTTCAATATATCAGTGATTATAAAGTAAGTTTCTTGTACTATTAAGCTACAAGTGTTAGTTTATAACACAGTGTAAACTAAAATATCCTATTATTCCGGGATTATTCTCAATTCTTTTTTCATCCGATTATTCCCAAAATTATTCCAGCATAATAGACGCATGCCTACACCCAGGGTGTTTTTGTTTAGCATAACAAGTAACACTACACCAATACTTGAACTACGTACCTATAATTGCACAATATGTACTACATAATCTCTAATCATTATGGCTATAAGACCTTTAAACTTTCCAGCATATTATTACGTACAACTGCTCAACTGTAGCATTAATTAAGATAATAAAAGAAGATAATATATTTTACATATTGATATCGCCTTTATCAGCAATCTAATCAGCTTCTAACTATATCAAATTTGTTTAAAATTTGTTTTGTGCATTGTAAATTAGCTAGCATCAAATACACACAGTTTAAGATACATACTCGGTTGCATCAACTAAGGTTCACAAGGCTATTGAGCAATTAACCACTACCACCTGATGGTGACAAAATAATAAAATATGACATTATGAAGTTGTCATACGTAAATAGTTCACTAAGGAGCACAAAGCAATACATATAAACTAGTGAAATGAATCCAAGGATACCACCTAGATGTGAACTATGATACTGCTCAATTTAAACTTGAAACTTGCGTGTGGTAAACTTGCATGTATTTTCCATAGTTCTTCGAGTGTTTTCTGTAAACTCGTGAATAATCCTGCACACGCATGAAAGTTTGTCGTGTCAATCTTGTGTGCATGCCTTTCGAGCTCGAGGTACATACATATGGCTCAAGTATCAGAAATTCGCATATTCGAATATTTTATTTCTTAAATTTTCCAGTTAGATGCTGGAAACATACACAGAAGGGAAAGCCTGTACGAGGTGTTTACCCGAAGCCAAGGAACCTAAGAATCAAACGGAGTATTATCACTAGACAGATTGTCAACTTGTGATACGCGTTCAGTACGCGTGTACGATATCAACTAGAAAATATCCATTCTTACCTTTATTCCAGCTGATAACAGTAGCCATTTGGGTTGGGCGATATTCAAATTTATTTAAACGATTATCATGTATAATTATATCACGATTATTGAAAAAATCACGATATTTAGACAATAATCAACAACACGCCAACTGTTACAATATTCTATCATTAGGGCATGTTTTTAGCAAGAAATATCAGCATGTTAACATGTTCGGCTGATAGCCTGTTTTGCAAATTGTTGACAATATTTCCTCCTTGGCTGAAAAGTCTCTCTGATGGCACACTTGTGCCACAAATACATAGGTATTTGCAAGCTAAGGATTCTAAAGCAGGAAATTTCTTTTGTTCATCCTTACACCATGTTAAAAGATCTGTGTCCATATCAACTGGTGGATATTCTTCATATCCTTTTACCTCCCTATCAAGCTTCTCTTCATAAGACAACTCATCTTCACTGTCATTTGACAAGCAGTGGTGTAAGATGGCATTCAACAGTTTTCTTTTTTTCTTTGGATGAGGGTCTCTTCAGATGCTTCTGTTGAATGACCTGTTGTTGCTTCATAAACTCTAGTTTCATCCGCACTTTGAAAAATGCGGATGAAACCAAACATGGATGATGTAAAACCTGGCTGATAAGATTTCAGATTTAAATAGATTTTTACATAAACTTACAAAAGTTTCTATTTTAATACTGTGAGTGAATATTTGCACCTTGGTAGTATTGTTGAATACTTGAAGAGTGGTTGTGCAAATGCCCCCACCCTGCATGGGGACAAATTCGGGTGACAAATCCCCTACAAATTCCCACCTGTAGCCTGACCTGGGGTAGGTGGGGCTTGACAATGATATAGGTGCATTAGGCCAAGCAAATTTGATTACTTGTTTCTCATCCCCGCCTGCATGGGTTTCAATACCACTGCCTCAACTTTCATTATCTCAATTTTTGCCTATTTTTACAATTTTAACAATTTTAATGAGCTTTTTTTAACATTTTGAATAAATTACTGTATAATGAATAATGAAAAATGACCGCCCGCCCGCATATAAGCACAGAATTTGGTGGATGAGAAACAAGAAATCAAGTTTGCCTGGCCTTATAACAAAGGCAGTGAAATACAAATAAAACAACTCTGACATTTGTGACTATATGAGCGAAATCCAGCCTCATTCACTCTTTCAAATTTCCTCAATGGTTTAGCTTTGTTGGGAAGGACATACAGAACAGACGATTAATAGTTTACAAAATCGGAGGGTGAACTAGGCCGCTGGTTTTCCCTTGGGATAGTCACGTGAATCTGATCAACAAGTCTGATTCATACTGAAATCCTTCATACATGTCCACTTGTTCCATAGACGACTGCCATAGTAACCACACGTATTCTAACAAATTCTAACAAATTCAGTATGCTACCAAATTCAGTATTCTAACAAATTCGTGCAGTGTTGCTAGCAACGAGTGATTCCGCCTGTTGATTCAAGAAGGCAGACCTAGGTGAGCCCGGGGATTCTCTCATCATGGTACACTGGAGTGTAAGTAAGTATTATATATTGTATATACGTAGCTAGCTATAAAGTTGGATGAATTTGTATTTAATATATTGCATGCATGCTCATGCCAGTCGAGATGCCAGTATATGCATGCTTGTGTACTAGCTGAACTAGGTAGCTATTATTTACAATAGCGGGTTAGGCTACAAATTATAAATTGATTTGTGTACAATTAAGCCAATTGCGCCAGAAGAATGCCAGCCAGCATACACAGGCAAACTTTGGCACAGAGCACACTTTGCACACTGGCATTGACATTTTGGAAGTGCTTGTGAGATTGCTAAGCATAATTTTGAGCATGCTAGGATTGATTTAGAGTAGTGCTTACAAGCATAATAGTCAGTTTAAAGTATACGTATTTGACTCAAGCCTAAAATACGAAGCCATATTACAATAGTCATTAATGTTGTCTGATAGCTACTAGCAACGTATTTGCCCTCATCAGTCATAGGTACTAGGGGGCTGCAGGGTGGGCTCTAGAGCTCCAGAAAATTCAGAGTCAAGTGCTTTTTCATAGGTAGCTATGCAAGTAGAAGGTGCTATATATATTAGATCTTAGATCATAAATTTTCCTATTATATGCCCATGTGATCAAATTATATGTTTCCCCATTACTCCTCAGGCGTACTGCACTTGACATTACGTATGTAACATTCCATCAAAGGCGTCATGCGTATAATTATGATAGGGAATTCATTAAACTGTCTACCATAGTCATACATACGTACATACGTATAAACTAATTTGTAAAAACAGCAACAATTTTTGCACAATGCAGTTGAAGCGTTATGCTGGTAATAAATACATATTAGGATGTGTCATAGGATCAATGTACTCTAATACAACAGTCAAACATTCCTATTGAAGTAGTGAGGCTTGGGGTGTTACTCTAATAGAGGTGTGATCTCCATGAGCAACATATTGTTTCTCTGTTGTAGCATTTGTCCTGTTTGCTGATTATGAGTACACTCGGCTTTGGGAGAGTAACTTTGAAGAGGCTTTGCAATTGCTTACCGTACAATTCTTTGTGGCCCTATCCCATAAACTTGATAGTGTGGTTGATTTGTATAGAGTCCATATCAAGGAGATGTTTCACTGTAGTAATTATATAACTAGCTATACGTGAGTATGCATTGTTCAAATTTAGGGTTGTAACAAATATCAATTTTTGATAACCGAACATTTTGACAAAAAACAAATGAATGTTTGAACATTCATTAGTACAAAGCTACTCTAAATATCACCAAGGATGATGTATTACAACATAAAATATAATCTTCTTATTTTATGCTATGAAAGTCACAGATCTATATATTAGGGAGAAGTCTGGAAAACCAAAACAAAAGGGCTGTGCATGTAATAATTGTAAGTGATTAAAGAGACTAAATTAAATCAAATATAGTGATATTAGTGAACAAATAGTCGAATGAATATCCAAACATTTGAACATTTGTCCAAGCCCTTTAACCATACACATACATTTATTATTGATATAACTGATTGCACGCTGCCGTAATTGTAGATATTAGTGGTCGTATGTATGTATGTATGTATGTACAGTGTATGTACGTATGTATGTATGTATGTATGTATGTATATGTGTATTGTATTATTGTTGTTGTCGCCTACAACAACAATATTAATAGTTGTGAATGTACGTATGTAGTATAGTATGTATGTATGTACATATGTTGTATGTGTGATTGTATGTTAGGGCTGGGTGATATCTCCAAAAAGAAATATCGATTAAAAATTCATAAAATATCTCGATAACTACTGATATGTAGTAAATTGGTATATTATCATATTACAATTATCAAAAAATATACGTAGCTACATATATATGTATACGTATGTACATGCAAGTAACTTGTCCTGGATGGATTCCTATTTTATACTGATACTTACATTGTGTATAGATTGAATGCAGAGGGACTCCTGGATCCCAGCTGTGTGGCTCCTTTGGTTCATGCCTAGATTACATGATGCCTGAGGGTTCAAGTCACCACTGGCCTGGGATTTTTTCTGCATTCAATAGTTTAGATGACTTTGATGATTGAATATTTCTGACTCCCTGTTTCACAGGCTTATACCTTCTTACAGGTCCCTAGTGGGATAGTATTATAGTATGGCATCATAGCTACTTAGGTGTCTGAAATAATGTGCTGGGTAGTGAGCTAATTCCAGCTACATAAGTAATAGCTACCAGCTGTATAATTATAAACAAGTGTCTGCTAATAATGTTTTTGTGTAGTGAAGGAACAAGCTAAATAGAGTTGGCTGTCTCCATACCATATTTGGATATGGATACCAGCAAAATATCATGCTAATCAATACTAATTATCATAATATCGTCCATCCCTATTGTATGTAGTATGTAGTTCAGCTGAGTACGTAGTTTCTTAGTTTCTTAGTACGCATGTACGTAATATTGTACTGATCAGATGTTTCAGTAGTTATGCCATCGTAGACTAGTGGTATCTTAGTAGGATAAAATGTTGTAAATAAAAACTGCATAATAAATGAGTACAACATATCAGCAAACAAATAAATATTAGTACACTATAGAGTACAGTAGATAACTATAATGTTAACATGCAGTAATATATCCCAAATATCATAAATCTCTCTTTTATGATAACAAGTGTAAATACTTTCATCATCTAAATACCTACAATAGTAGCTAGCTATAGTTCAGTATATAGTTACTACTGGTTGGGTACAATGTTACCAATCTCTACTGTAGTGAGGGAAGATGCCTTGGCTGCTTCAACACCTACTCCACCACTGGCCCCTGCAATAACAATTACAGTATGATTGTTTAGGAGTGATACTCCAACACAGTCTCTGGCACTTGTCAGGGAATCAACCTTCCTCCAAGAATTTTTGGATGAGTCATACATAGAGACATCAGATGTAGGGATGGTACCATCACGATTTTGTCCACCAATGATCACAGGAGGGTTGGAGTAGGGAACAGTAGTAGTGGACCAGTGTGTAGTAGATGACAGCTCCTTCCATTGTCTAGTTACTGCACCAGTGGAGAGTGGCTGGTCCAATGATGATATTATCTCTTGTGTTGTTATTTGGTAGGTTGTATTGTATGTGAGGCCACTATTGTATCCCACTATAGTAATGTAATCTCCAGAGATGGTGGGTTTTAAGGCAAATATTGGAACTGGTAAATGAACAGAAACTTCTTTCCATTGTAGTTGACGATTGTAATTCATTATCTCAATACTATCAAGGTAAGTGCCTGGCCTACTGGCTCCTCCCATAATGATCACATGATCATCAGAAGTTATTACTCCTGGTTTGAATCTGTTGTGTAACATATCGGGATAACAACTATACCAGCTGTTTGTTTTGCTGTTGTAGGTGGTGACCTTGTTATGGATTTTGCCTGTGGTTGAATCTCCTCCACCAAAAATAGTCAGTTTGTCATCTACCATGTGTAAGACACCCAGAGAATGTCCTGGTCTTGGCAACTGCTTCCATTGGTTGGATTTTGTATTGAAACAGTACACATCATTATAATTATCGACATTACCGGTTACACCAGTGCAATAGATTTTTCCATTGGACACAGCAACATAGGCACTATACATTGGAGTAGGTAATTCAATACAAGTTGTCCACTCTATATGATAGTTACCACTTTGTAAGGCTTCTGCAAAGGGAGGTATCTCCTATTGGAGGAAATTATATAATGTAGCTCACATGATCTCTTCATTATGCAAAGTAGCTATAGTTAGTACATACAATGAAGTGTTGATTATCCAAACTATGTAGTTGTTCTATTAGAGTGTATGTTTAAGGTGTGTTTATAAGTGTGCCTTTGGCGTGATTGCTATAACACAATGATCAGTAAAGAAATTAAATATGGCTTTTCACTGTGAAATTTGTGCATGTACGTACTGTGGTGTATGGATGTTTAACTGGTTATCAGCTGACACTATGCTCTGAGATACTAGAGTATGTAGATATATAGGAATGGAGTAATGAGTTGTCTTGGTGCTGTAGCCAATTTTATTAATCATGTGTGCTCACATGATTGCAAGCTAGGGCACGTGACCATGTAGTTGCAAAGGAATAAATGGTGTCCCGATGGTCACGTGTATCATAGCGAACCCGCAATCTGGGGATGACCATGCTATCACCCTACGATGCTGCAGCACCAACCCATGTCACATTGAACAGCCTAAAACCATTCAATGGAGAAAGGGGAAGGGTGGGAACTGGGGAGTTAAATAGCAAGCAAAAGACACTACGATTTTTTGCTTTCCACCAAACCTTGTTTACTGTGTATACTTAACACTACAGATGGCGTGAATGGCAGGTATTTTGTATCATGGGTGTTTCCATGTACCGCATGGGCGCCTTCCATGTATCAGGTGGATGTTTTCTCGTGAGACTAAGTACTAGCTATGTACCTGCTTAATATGTGACACTGCTGAATGGTCACCTTACAGTTAAAGCCATTTAACCTTCGATTAAATTTGCATTAACTGTGTTCCACTTTAATTTAGTACGTGTGAATTTCAATGTTCCTTATAATAGAACACCGGCTAGTTATGTACGTATGCATGTGAAAATATAAATAGTCAATGTATTTATTTGGAGGAAAAACTTCTTTTATTCTTTAGGCTAACACACAGCTGATGAGGTGGAGGGACAGAACTAGGAAATTACAGAATGGTGATGCTTTGAGATGGTTCTGAACAGAGGAAAATAAGATGACAATATCAGTATTAGGGGCTAGTCTAAGGGAGGTTCACAGAGAAGAGAGAGAACAGATTGCAGGAGGGTGAGCTAAAACAAAAGAATTAAACAGTCAGTAACAATGTACAACACAGCCTACAGATTACCTTTCGTGTGTCGCACCTTTTGCATGCCTTCAGAAGGAGACAGGATCATAATGCCAAGCATAGATAACATGAAGGCCAGTTAATGCAGTCACCTTGAAACATCTTCTGGGCTAACTATAAACTTGTGCAATAAAATGAAGTTTCATTTTTGTGGAAATGCGGAGGGTTTGTGCACATCTTTGTACAGACAGAAGCTATATACGTACGTACATATAATACGCACAAGTAGCCATTGTTAACAGAACCTTTGCTGAATTCAGAGACTTTTGCTTACATACATAGTTAAATTGATTGCTGTCAGCATGCAATACTGCAGTGTTTGGTCCTTAGATAGTGGGATCACATGACAAAGAACTACTCAGCCTTGCCAGGTGTGTTCCAAATGGCTTGGCATACCTTTACTCTTCAATTTTCCCATTAGTAAGAGTTGCATGGGAATCCTGAGTTGAGTAGCAGTAGTTTCTGCACTAGACCTGAAACTATGACCAGAGTAGCCTGATGCATCACCTTTAGAGCTTAAAATAACAGCCGGACATCAGACATTTTCTGACCAAAAGTACCGGGTGTCTGGACATTTTGAAATTTGGTCTGACATTTTGTCTGGACAATTTTTGGTTTTTTGTTGATTTTAAAGTATTTCCCATATTTTGTCTGAACAAATTTCTAAATGTCTGATCAAAATCAGTTAACTTCTGACACTATGTCTTGGCATTCTTCCAGCTAATTTCGGGCTCTGCACCTTTTATCTGATGTATAAAGCATTCATGAAGTCTTGATAGCAGTAGAGATGTTGTCAATAGAGCCCATGATTATGAACCAATCTATTATGCTATACGTATATCATTTTAACCAATCACGCTATGCTAAATTTTATATATTGTGCTGAATGTTATGCCCATGTGTGCTGTTGTAACTGGCTCAAAAACCTTAAAGTTTGACCTCATTGAGCATATTCACTTGTGCTATAGTGAGTATTCTATTAGAGTATATTGATATTTTGGTATTGTGATAAATAGTTAACCACTTCTTGTTATGTTGGCATTAATTATGGTTGTAAGCATTTGGAAAGGCATCAGTACCCACAACAGTGTTACATCAAATACTAGTCGCTGTACTAATTTTGGCTAAAAGTGGCTGGCAAATCTTGGGTCTCCTTGACCACAAGATCTTCTACACTGTAGTCGAGGAGGTTCTCGTTGTCCATACTGTGAGTATGTATTTGGACATATGCATATAAATAAATATGTATAGGTAGTGAATGGGATGTGACAAAATGTGTGTTTGTGTGACAGTAAAGAGAGGAGAGGATATGGTGTCTGGGGGAGATGCTCTGCAGATTAGTCGGAGGTGAGTAAGACTGTTACATAGTATGTAGCTAGTCTAATAATACTGCTTGTTATGCTGGAATTAATTATACATTTAACTACATACCTACGTATTATACTTTTAACTACCTACGTAGCTGTTATCCTTTAAATTATATATGTATATGTGTGTGTAATCAACGGGTACCTATAATGACTAGCTATTGTTTGTACAAAACTTTAAAAAATGCATGCATGTACTGTTTAATCCATTACAATTACAGTGTACGTACATACGTATGTAGCCAAATGTACAGTGAACATCATATGTAATAATCGTTGAAAGTATCATGTAGCTATGTACTTACATGTTCCAGCTGACATAGCTACACCAATAACCTTACTTACATATTATGCAAGTGAAAATGATGTAGTGCATAATGTAAGTACTTACATAGCTACATATAGCTATGTACATAACGTACGTATACAAATACGTTGTTGTTTAGCCAACTTGTAAAACAAAACGACTTGAAAACTTATGCAAGTAATTAAATGTAATGTCATGCACATTCATGCTTTAATGCTTATGCATATAGCTAAATGTCTCGTCATTGATTTCCAATAAACCATTTATGTAAACAAGTCTTGCATTTACGTAATTAAACAAGGCTGGCAGGTCCAGTGATACGCAGGATATGTAGCTACCTCTGGAAAATAATATAAGTACCATTGCAGTGCTTATACAATAGAGGATTATAAGAGGCTATACGTAGCTAGCTACGTAGCTACGTATGTACGTACGTATATCTAGCTATGTATAAAGTGGTTCGCAACCTCTATGTTGATGAGATGCTTTCGATGTTCAGAAGATGATAACATACGTATGAACATGTGAGCAGCGGTAAGAGATACACAGATGTACGTAGATTATATAATTCACAATTAGTGTTGTTTGAAGGTAGCTTCTAGAATAATAATTGTAAGTTATGGCCTCAGTAGCTATATCTACGTAGCAGTAGCTAGCTTCCTTAGCAATTGACATGGTAGCTAAGTAGCTAAATACGTACTTAACTGCTGGCATCTATTCAGTCCCATGCATGCATGTATTTGACCCTAAGTTTATGCAGTCAGATACATATATGACCATATTGATCATGCTAGATTAGCTACATAGCTACTTATCATATTTATTAATATTAATTTACATACATATGATACAAAATACGTAAGTAATTATTGCATAACTATAGCTACTAAATATAACTAGCTGATGTATGCAAAAACAATGGCTATTATATAGTGCTACCTACGCAATCACTAAATACTTGATAGTAGGGATTGATGTGAAAATGTATGGCTGCCAAAAATATGAGCTGACCTTTAGAACGCAAAACACCAACTGTATAGAGCTATACAACTTTATTGGTACACCACTAACAAAGCTACGTATAACTTCTTTCAAAGTAGCCAAATCCTGCAAACTTAATTAGCCTGCTAGCGAACCTTAAAAAATCAAAAACTATAGTAGGTAGATTTTCATCTGCAAGTCAGGACAGGAAACAACCTAGCACCTAAACCAGTGGGGTAGCTATAGCCTTCGTATAACATTGCGTCCACGCAAATCTTATCATTCATTGTATAGCTACATAGCTACGTATCTTTTAACTCTGTTGCTATTTAATTTAATGCAGCACGAGTAAGTACGTATAAAGACTCATCACTACAGAACACATAGCTATACGAACCTAGCTAGCTATTTATACATTTAGTTCTTATTTAAAACTCCATGCAAAGCTAGACACTTTGATATTATAACTTATTATAATAGTTGTTGCCAATGCGTTCAACATTACCTTTTTGGCAGTAATTCACAATGTACTTATTACTAAAGGCCTGCTCATCAATAGTATTGATGGGAAGTGAATTGCCAAGCAGTAGCTACAATTTGTTTAACTGCATGATTAGTCATTAGCTATATATGACTATAGCTAGCTATATACGTAGCTAATTATTGGACATACGTATACGTAAACATACAGATGTGCAACACGCACACACATACGTACATATCACACATGCACATGAACACATACTCATGCATATACATAGCTACGTACATACGCAATTTCAAGAAACCAGGCACATGCTAGCTTGCTAGCTACCAGCCTGCTTTTAAAGCACGAGATAATACAATACCTATATACGTATGTATTACGTATGTATATATAATGCATGGCCATTAGTTAGCTACCTTCAGAGATTTGATCATCTTAGACACTTCTTGTATTGAAGGACGTTGATCAGGGTCAACATCTAAACATCGCATCGCCGTTTCTTTGAGTATAGCATTTTCCATAGTCATCTTGTCCAAGTATTGCTGACGTCTCTCTACTTCAGATACTAAAACCATCTGTTTGGTGTTGGGGTCTCGCTTTATATGACCACTTGGTGTTGGCCATTCTTCACTAAAGAGATGCAGGGTTATCCCACCAAAGGAAAAGACATCTACTGGAGTGCCATAAACTGGATCTTTTTCATCCAGGGCCTCTGGTGGCATAAAATGGAGAGTTCCTGGAGCTGTTGTCAACCTGCTCTTGGTCTGCTCGCTGTCAGCTCTTATCATCTTAGCCGTACCCAGATCACTGATCTTCGCTACAAGGTGACTGGTTAGTAAAACATTATTTGATGAGAGATCACGATGAATTATGGCAGGACGACGACCGTGAAGATGACTCAAACCAAGCGATACATCGTGCAGAATAGACAACTTTGTTTTTATGGCAATCTTGGACTGGTTATCTTTTATAAAGGAAGTAAGGCTCGTGTCCATCAATTCCATCACCATAATCGGAAGATCAGTTCTTGGATCACAGTCATCAGACGGCTTGTCGTAGTACACGCCCATAAACTGAACAACGTTCGGGTGGCGTATCAAACTGGAGTGATAACATTCTCGTATAAAACCATCTTTGATCGTTTTCTTTTCTTCCGGATTGACTCCATCAATAAGGAGGGAATGGATCTTTTTGGCGGCACAAGGTAACCCCAGATGATCGACAGTGAACACTTTCCCGTAGGCGCCGCGTCCTAACTCTTTGTTCTGAGGAATAATATCTTCTAAAGTAAGATCCTTCAGTTGATCGCTGAGGTCTTTATACGCCATATTGGTACATAGTTGTGAATGGGAGGAGCCGGATGTTGAAGAAAATTGCATGAATTCATTCATTTGTCTCGCGTCACGGTCCATCCATATATACGTAGCTATGCGATTATACAATCCAGCAGATTGCAACACGGCGTCTGTTAAAGAAATTAGCTTAGCCATATATAGCTACGTGTACGTAGGTAGCCACGTATATAGCTAGCTACAGGTAGCTAGCTACTCTCTAGTTTCACTTGTTTCTTGGTATGAAAAATTCATAGCTAGCTATGGCCGGCTATATATAGATGTACAGTAGCTAACTGATGAAATTCGCTACAGGTGAACACAATGGCCAACAGTTCGTTTTCAATTCGTATACATATATAGTTACACTCTGATTGTGAGAGATTTCTGAAGGAATATATAGCTATAGGAGAGATTGGCTTGCCTTTCTGAAGTAGACAGGCCTCCAGGCCATACTGATCATGACTGTGGGGTCAAAATACGTATAGTGAAGAAAATTTTGATGTTTGTCACAGAACCAGGGAACTTAGCTACTCCTCTTCGTACAGGGGATACAGTGTATAGGTTACAGACAGATCAGCAGACTGAAGGAACAGTATACGTAGTACAACCATTCGGACCAAGAGCTTACCAGGTGGAAATGCCATGCATCTGGAACTATTCGCAGAAACCGTAGACATTTAAATCCTCTTAGAGACTCAACCAGCTTAGAATCAGAGGCAGATTCAGCCAGCTTAGAATCAGAAGAGACGAACAGTGGAATTAATCTGCCAGAGGTACATTCACAACTTAATACAGAGCAAATACATACAAGAAGTGGACGGGCTTCAGTGAGACCTGCTCGCCTCATTGAAGATTCCAATTGGAGTGATTAAACTGACTTCCTGTAAGAGAGTAGTCCGCAGACTTGTAATAATAATAATAATATAGATTACAACCACACGTGATCCTAGGCCTATTACATAATCATATCATAGCTGCTGCTACTAGCTACTATATCAGATCTCCCTTACAGGAAGTCAGTTTAATCACTCCAATTGGAATCTTCAATAAATGAGGCGAGCAGGTCTCACTGAAGCCCGTCCACTTCTTGTATGTATTTGCTCTGTATCAGGTTGTGAATGTACCTCTGGCCAGCTGTGTTTGTACATTGTTTGCATACGTATGTGACCAAGTGTAAAACTGCCTAGTAGAGTGACCAGTAGACACAAAGTATTGTCACCTTTGTGTACTGTACTGATGTCACTGACTTTCCTCATCGCTGTAAACTTCTCCTCACTATGATCATCATTCAGTTCAGGTATACGTATACACAGCTGTGTATATCTCTTTAGGCCACTACAATGAGATCACTTGCAATTGCTTCTCATCAGTTTACTACACAAGGATGTAGCTATGCAGGTAGGTGGGTTAACTCATTATTATGATATTATACAAAAGTAGCTTATTTTTAAGGCACATAAAGTACGTATAGCTACATAGCTAGAAAATGTCATGAAAAATTAATTAAATACTGTATATATATATACATGATCTAAGTAACAAATTGCATCTCTTTAGCATTATAAGCTATCTACATGTGAAGGACCCTCTCACATGACTAGATCCTTGTGTATAGGTTAATGTGTTATTGATACGTACGTAGCTATAAACTAATGATCACTTGTGCATGAGATTAGTCCCAGATGACAATGATATCAGCAGTCTTGAATACACATAGGCGACAGAGGTGGGGGCCAGGGGCCATGGCTCCTCTTAAATTTTAAGGTTCTCCATATATATAGGAACTCAATTTTTGCAATAGAAAAATTAACACATCATTTGGCCAAGTGCCTACTTCAGTAGCCTCTTTCACCCCAGTAACAAGTGTTTCTGACCTCCCATGGAAGCTTCCTATGACTCAACACACATGATCATGACACACAAAATGAGTGTGCATGCCAATCGACAATATTTGATGCAGGCATGCCGCAGTTGATGAGAAACAAGCAATCTCATTGCAATGGCAAATGACTATACATTAACTACTGTTATACATTGTCAGTCTCCTAATTCTAATTGTTTCATGCAATTACACAATCGTATCTCCTAGCAATCTGAATATTATATTATTAGCAGGTAAGGGAAGTAATGTAATGAATTTACTTTGTGAATAAAATAATTTTATGATGTTTTCCATTTTGACTTGTGAGTTCCCAAGAAATACCTTACAAAGAACTTGTTGTATATACAATATTAGCTATATCATTAAATTAGCTACTACTCTGACATTTGTGACTGTACAAGTGAAAACTACACTTTCAAATTACTGACCACTTTAATTAATGATTAATAACTTTTGCTTTTTGGTAAAAAGCATAGATAGTCCATAAGTGTTACATCAGTTTATTATTACTGAAAACTTGACATACTTGATAGAATACTGAGAGCATACGTAGATCTATGAACAGGGCATCGGGCCACTGTTATGTGCTTATATACGTACTTGCCAGCACATGATTAACAAGCCTGATATCCTTCATCCTAAGTTACATGTGCACTAGCTCACTCTATAGATCAATGGCCAACTGTCATGGTAACCACAGGCTGCACGAAAATTGGTATATTGTAACAAATTTATGAAGTGTCGCTAGCAATGAGTGATTCCACCTGTCGAATCAAGAAAACAGACCTAGGCGAGGATTCAGCTCTCATCGTGGTGAAAATTGGACTAAAAGTAATAGCTATTATATTGACTATCAATTGTAAATTATTATATTATATTATTGGGCCACTCCAACTTGCAATTGTGTTTCTGGTCCTGTGCAATTTAATTTTTAGATGTGGGCAGGAATTCAACAACAAAGCAACAAATAAATTCTTATAAAATTCCAATACCAGGGGCATAATTTCCAAGGAAGGATGGAGCGATTGATGTTACAACACAATACGGCCCAGTTCACTAATGTCATGGTGCTAAAAATAATTTTAAAAGTTGTCGATGTATAAAATTATTAAAAAGTACCTTGTAAAAATCAGGAGTGTGAAGCTGAACAAGAACATGGCACTATTAATTTAAATGTAAGCAAAGCAGCCATGAGAAGTTGTATGTGAGATATACGCATGCGTATATTGCTATATTTCTAAAATTTGGAATTCAAGAAGTGATGCAGGTGGTGGAACAGAAGCATAAGTACAAGTTGGAGTCGCCTTGGCCATGAGCATGCCAGTATGCATGCATGTAGTAGCTCGAACTATTAACTAGTTAGCTACAATAACGAGCTAGCTTCAAACGATCGATTGATTCGAGTACAAACCAATTGTGCTGGAAGAATGATGAAACATTGAGCATAATGTAAGCATAACAGACAAACTTGGTACACTGGCATTCATTGACATTTTTGAAGTGCTTGTAAGATTACAGATAATTTTGAGCATGGTGGACTTGATTTTGGAGCAGTCATCATAAGCAGTTTTAATGCATAATTGGCTCAAACCTAAAATACAAAGACATGTTGCATTAGTGGGAGGGGGCTGAAATCTTCAGTAATGTATAGCTATCTATTGTAGTTATAGGTTTAGGGTACTGGGGGGCTGCATGCAGGGTTAGCTGTAGAGTATCAGTTTCAGAATCAAGATAGGTACATAGCTAGTAGAACCTGCTATTAGACATTGGACTACCTCCAATCATAAATCTTTTCCTATTATGTGCCCATGTGATCAAATTATACATCACAGTTTCTCACATTACCCCTCAGGCATACTGCAAATGGGGTTGTAGTGGAGATTTGACATTATTTAATATTTGTCAAATGCATCATGCATATGATAGGAAATTCATCAATTTTGGTCAACTCTCGAGTCTCTAACATAATATAATGTAACTTGTAAAGAACGGCTGTAGCATGCATGTTACGTATGTCCAAATAATTTAAGTTCTAGAATGTTGTTAGATCAATAGAACAGTCAATATTTTATTGAAACAGTGAGGCTTGGAGTGTTATTCTAATAGTGCAGTTTGATCCTCACAGGTGACATTGTATTTTCTGTTGTAGAATTTGTCCCATTTGTTGACTAGGATTCTACTGGGAGAGTTGGTAGCTTTATAGCTACATATACATACCTTAGAAAAGGCTTTGCCTTCTGTACAATCTGTGGTTCTATCCTAAAAACTTGATAGAGTGGTTAATTTGCAGAATCCATGCATATCAAGGACAAATTTTATTACCACATTTATATACGTATTGTTTACATAATTGTTGTTGCATTAACAGTTGTATGTAACTATATATGTGAATATACTGTATGTACGTATATATGTAATTGGGGCGAGCCTGAGCGAGCCCCACACTAGCGAGTCGCCCCCTCAAATATTGGTGTTATCGACCATGCACAAAAAATTACGACAAAAATCGGATAACTTAAGCGTGCGACGAGAATTCAACGGTGTAGAATACAGCGCGTTCTTATATGGCTTGTGTAATCGTCCATGCCACGATAAGTGAACGGTGTAGATTACAGCGCGTTCTTATATGGCTTGTGTAATCGTCCATGCCACGATAAGCGAACGGTGTAGATTACAGCGCGTTCTTATATGGCTTGTGTAATCGTCCATGCCACGATAAGCGAACGGCGTAGATTACAGCGCGTTCTTATATGGCTTGTGTAATCGTCCATGCCACGATAAGTGAACGGCGTAGATTACAGCGCGTTCTTATATGGCTTGTGTAATCGTCCATGCCACGATAAGTGAATGGCGTAGATTACAGTGCGTCCATGCCACGTTTTGTACGTCAGTGTGCGGTAATTAGAAAAATGAACCATGAAGAGAGGTTGCAGCGAAGAAGAGAACTTTACAGGCAACGAAGGGACAGAGAAACGGACGATGAAATACGAAAGGTTGAGAAGGCAGCGTACGTTTCCCACGTGACCTGTCACGCCGCAGATTGTCCCCGCCTCAAATGGTCCGGCCGGACAATGTAAAGTTACCACAGTCGGTCCCTCTCTGCCATAGGTGGTCCCCCACAACAATACGCGTGCATATAGCGCCAGGAAGTATCATCTTCTGAAATAAACTGTTTAACACGTTGATAGCACTGAATTCATCACGACGCCTGCCTGCTGCATCACAGCAGGCGTTATTAATCGCTTCTGTAAAACATCTGAGAAACCAACACATCTTTTGAGCAAGATAAGATTGTACATGAGTACAGACTTCGTAGCTATATAGCTATCAATTATTATGCATATAGTACTAATCCACAATATATACACATGCAGGAAACACTGAGTAATAAGACTTATATTGTTGGGCTGTACAATCAGGGAAATAGCTAATATGAAGGAAAGGATTTTTTACTACATTGATCCACTGGGCCCTACAAAATCTATCCGTGGAGCATATACAGCCATTAAGCATGTTTATCATGTTTGCCACAAGATTCAGTAGCTATATAATGCCATGAAATATTTTGTATGCATATTATTTAGTGCATGGCTAAGATGTGTGTTACATATATAGCTATGTCACAACCTTGTATGTTTATTGCATACAGGAAATTCTTTGACACTCGCCACAGCCTCATTGGAAGAGATCATGTTGACATAGACAAGTTCAAGCTAGTGCAACTGCAATGAAGAGTGCAGAGAGATGGTTACAATTACGGTGTGTTGTGCTTGAAGGTATGTATGCATGTTACTAATTTATACTTTATGCATGTACTCATAACTCTCTCATGTATAGATGGCAGAGCAACTACTTAATTTTAATGACATTAGTGAAGATGCAATTTTAAGGGCTGATATGAGAAAGGCCCGTGAGGACATAGGCATTGCATTACTTGCAAACTCAGGTATTTTTGTACCACTAGCTAAATGTAGTTCAATATATAGCTATAGTGGAATTACATCATGCAATGACATGCATATAATCATGCATGTAATTTCTGTCATGTTAAGTGGATTTAACTGACCGATGTGCCATGTGTGGACGTTCTGAAAATAGTTTTAACCATCCGGATTATAAAGGCTGCTGGGTATGTGTAAGATAAAATCATGTGATACTGTAGGATTCCATTGTTTTATGTATATATAGGTCCAATGTGATGGCTGTGATCCATGGGTTCACATTATCTGTTCTGGTATCACCACTGAAAACCCAGAAGCCTCCTCCTTTAATTTCTACTGCTTGGACTGCAGTCTTGGATCTAAAGATTTTATGTAACTATAGGGATGTATCTGATAATTAGCTAATTCCTTTTTTCAGTTTAATATATACTAACTATACATCACTGCAGATGCATAAATTAAGTTATTTAATGTATAATATTATGTTGAGGATGTAGTTCCGGCAGTATAGTTAATAATATATGATAGTATAGCTATAATATTATACTGTCGGAGTAGATTTACTAAGTTCCATGCATGCATCGACTAAACTATACTTTTTTCAATCATATATATCGTTTAGCTAGCTAAAGCGCTTGGCTGCATGTGCTGAGAATTGCAATTGATGAAGAACTTCGCGGGAAGAACAGTCAACACATAGCTATAACTATAATACATTTTTTAACGGCAAATAATGCTGAATCATGGGAACTATGGCAAAGGGGGACCAACCATGGTGCCATCGTTGGTCCGAGGGGACCATCTGCAGTGCTGCAAATGGTCCGGGGGGACCAGCTGCAGCTGCCATGGGTGGTCCGGGGGGACCTGTTGTAGCATGACAGACCATACAAATTGCATGCATGCATTCTCAGGCTCGCCCCTCGATGCTGTGTGCATCTGTCTAGTCGTTGTAACATCGGCACGAGGGATTTGCCTGATATGTATGCCCTCGGGCTTCGGGCATACATATCAGGTAAATCACGAGTGCACATGTTACAAGTAATATGTAACACTTCCGGCACTCTAAAATTTGCCCAAACTTGATGTCGATATTTCCGCCTCTTTATATAGTAACGGGTACTCGTTGTGATTGTGGGACTCTATTTCATCGTTGTCATGACGTTCTTGCATGGTAGTGCTGGTAATTGTGGGTTTACCACAACTTTTTATAAAGCTGCAGGACTTATAAATGGGCAAAAATCGCTGATAAACTAATGGTGAGTGTGTTACAAATAGAGTAGATTAATGTAGATACATTAAGTCACACAGTAAATAGATTATTTTTATCACGTGAGAAGCTCACCTCAAATGGCGTTTTTGGGCTTATATCGGTTTCTAAACTTCCATGGATACGAAAAACAAACATTTTAAGACTAGTAACAAAGTATATATTTCAACTACAAATAAAGATTAATTTAGAAAACTAAAAGCCACAATCGATATTACATTTATGCGCCTATATAAAGAGCTCTAGTGATGCACCAACTTATCGATCAAAGAGTTCAAAGGAAAGATTTTCCCTGGATACATCTAGATGTACACCAGATGTACGCCGGTGTACATCTAGATGTATCCCGGGAAAATCTTTCCTTTGAATTCTTTGATCTGCCTTTTGATCATGTACACTGGTGTACACTAGATGTGAAGGAGAATAGGGATACATGGCTTATGTATCCCTGTAGATTCCTTTGATCTGAGGTGTGAAAGTGTTACATACCTATATTATAGATATTAATGGTTGTGAATGTACATATGTAGTAGTCTCGTGAACCAGACCCATTTCTCCGCAGGGCGCTTATCGATAGGAGATTATAAGTGCCCCGCTACGAAAGGGTCTGGTCAACTACATATGTAGTATGTATATATGTACATAATTATTTTGTATGTGTGATTGTATGTTATGTTAGGACTATATAGGCAATATCTCCAAAATGAGTTATCAATAAAAAAATCATAAAATGTGACCGGGCCTGCGAAAATCAACCATGTGAGCGCAAATTACACCTAGTTAGATATTCATGAATATCTTCAGTTTTATAAGTATTTTCATTCTGAAAGCTAGGGCTGCGCCTATTATGCTTTTATTATTCTTTTAAACTTTACCTGTTATACCAAAATTATTCCCAACCTTTACTGACCTGTTATTCCTAAATTATTCCCACATTTAACCTTAAATAATTGCAATATCCTACTTATTAAGTACACAACATAACATTTATTACCTTAAATGTGCAAAAATAGGCCCTCTACAACATTTGAAGTTGTCATGGACACAAGAAATATTTGATTGTGGGTTTAAGTTTACATGAATCTAAGCTCACATGTTAAATACTTCGCAGCAGCATTTTTAACTTTGATTATCAGAGATACTAGAGAGTTTACAAGTGAGTGTTTTGTACTTTAGATAGTTTATAGCGGATTTATAGTGTAGCATAATTTAAATTTGCCCTATCGTTATTCCAGCCAGCATAATTCTTAAAAAGTAATTCTTTTCACTTCCTATTATTCCCAAAATTATTAGGCGCAGCGCTACTGTAAGCTTTAAAAGATCCCCCATTTATAATAAATTTAGCATTTGTGGTAAAGCATTTAGCTTACTGATTAGTATAAATAGAGCATAATTTATGATATCTGAAAAACTAGGCGATTTTTGTGCGACTATATAGATGGTTGATTTTCGCAGGCACGGTCACAAATATCTCAATAACTACTGATATTGTGATATGTACTAATTGGTATATTATCATATTACAATTATCAAAAACTATAGCTACGTATGTATGTACATACAAGCAACTTGTCCTGGATTCCTGTCCTGAAATAATACAACAGTCACTACCCAAGCAGCTCCCCACTTCCACCATCTCTGCTTACCTATTAATATGCCATGCTGTATTGTTCTTAAGATTTTTAATTGACGTATCTACGTACGTACATATCATATTTTACAGATATATGTTGTTAAACCACATTCATTGGTTAATGCTGCACTTTCTATATAATACGTACATAGTTGCCCTAGGATATTTGATGCATATTGACTTTAAAACATAATTAATACTTTTACTTACGTATGTACCATTTCTAGATCTGATAAAGCCACGATTAGTTTATTACAATGTGAAATATTGTAGTAGCCATGTTGTAGTATATACGTACATGTGTACATCTACTATGGCTGTTGCTATAGTATACATGTGTGTGCAGTATAAAAGCAACATTTGATTCGTGTACCGATAATTGGATTGGTCGATATATCGGCTGCCGATATGCATGTTTTTACCATATCAGTAACATACCTACGGAAGCCGGTATATGCCAATAATAGCGCATGCTTATTTAATGCGTGACTAGAAGCAAGCTGCTATTGAGAAGCTTGCTAAATAATTTCTAAAGTGTTTTAATACTTCTTAATTATTGTGTTTTTGCATTGTATACTGATGACAACTATGCTTACATAATACCTTTGATGGAATTGTCTTCGTGCACCTCCCATCTCTGTCTGCAATTAAATAGAATCGTCACTAAGATTAGCCTGAGTTGGTCGTTTATTCAAAGATATGGCAAGTATCCTTCATTAAGCTGTTTTGGCAATTCTTCACAATGTGGAGTTTTATTCTACGTATTTTATGCTACGTAGTTGTAATTATCTAATAGCATCATTATATCATAACTGTGCTACTGTAAATAACAAATTAGCATGCAAAATTGGTCTCCTTTTAGCTAGTAAATATCTGTTTGTACTCCTGTCTTATGATGAAGAACCCATGTAATGTAAATTATTTGACATGATGCATAACATAATATTGGTTGAGCTATCGGTATCGGCACAATTTGATATAAATATATTGGATATCGGTAGAAGCCAAAATTTCTATATCGGTACACCTCTACTGCTTAGTAAAGGAGACGTTCTACTGTAGTGGCTATGAAGTACTGTAGTCACTGGTCATTAGTCAGATTTTAATACTGATTACTGTCATACGTAGATATAACGGTTGCACATGTATGTATGTATATACGTATGTCTGAATGTATGTACACGTGTATGACAATGTGTGTGTGATTGTACGTATGTATGTAGCTATATATTTCAGCTGATTAGTTCCTTGGTATGTATGCATGTATATGCGTAGCTACGTATGTAGTTATATTACGTATATTGATCAGATGTTTCAGTAGCTATGGCAACATATACTGTACAGTAAAGTGATACGTATCTTGGTAGGATATAATATTTTAATTCATAAATTTTACATAATAAATGAATACAACATATCAGCAAACAAATAAATATTAGTATACTATAGAGTACAGTAGATAACTACAATGTTAACATGCAGTAATATATCCCAAATATCATAAATGTCTCTTTTATGATAACAAGTGTAAATACTTTCATCATCTAAATACCTACAATAGTAGCTAGCTATAGTTCAGTATATAGTTACTACTGGTTGAGTACAATGTTACCAATCTCTACTGTAGTGAGGGAAGATGCCTTGGCTGCTTCAACACTTCTTCCTTTAGTATTTCCTCCAATAATGATTACAGTATGATTGTTTGGTAGAGATACTCCAATATTCTTTCTGGCGCTTGTCAGGGAATCAACCTTCCTCCAAGAATTCTTGGATGAGTCATACAGAGAGACATCAGATGTAGGAACACCTTTAACATCACCACCAATGATCACGGGAGGGTTGGAGTAGGGAACAGTAGCAGTGTTCCAGTGTGCAGTAGATGACAACTGCTTCCATTGTCTAGTTACTGCACCAGTGGAGAGTGGCTGGTCCAATGATGATATTGTCTCTTCTACAGGTATCTGATAATATCCATTGATACTACCTCCAGAATGATTATATCCCACTATAGTAATGTAATCTCGAGAGATAGTAGGTTTAATGGCCCACATTGGAACTGGTAAATGAACAGAAACTTCTTTCCATTGTAGTTGATGTTTGTAATTCATTATCTCAATACTATTAAGATAAGTGTCTGGACTACTCTTCCCTCCCATTACAATCATATAATTATCAGAAGTTAATACTCCTGGTTTGTGCCTGTTGTGTAACATATCGGGATAACAACTATACCAGCTATTTGCTTTGCTGTTGTAGGTGGTGACCTTGTTGTGAATTTCATCTGTGGTTGGGTGTCTTCCACCAAAAATAGTCAGTTTGTCATCTACCATGTGTAAGACACCCAGACGATGTCCTGGTCTTGGCAACTGTTTCCACTGGTTTGTATCATAATAGTACACATCATGTTGGTTGTCTTCATTAGGGGTAGTACCAGTGCAGTAGATTGTTCCATTGGACGCAGCAACATAGGCATCATACATTGGAGTAGGTAAGTCAGAACAAGGTGTCCACTTGATATGATAATTACCACTTTGTAAGGCTTCTGCAAAGGGAGGTGTCTCCTATTGGAGGAAATTATATAATGTAGCTCACATGATCTCTTCATTATACATAGTAGCTATAGTTAGTACATACAGTGAAGTGTTGATTATACAACCCAGCTACGTATGTGATTGTTCTATCAATAAACTGTGTTATAGGTGTGTGTTTTATTATAGTGTAATGTTTTGAATTTAGTGAAGGTTTCAGTGTAATACTTAATGCATGTTTACTGTATTGTATAGATCAGTGTTTGATCTTGCATATACGTAGTTTCAATAATTGATACCCTTACTGTAATTTATTTCACATGAATTTTATGAACATTTATAATCTTTATGAATTTGGACACCAGTTAGTCAATGTATTTGTTTGGAGTGATTATTTTATTTTATTCTTTACGCTAGCACACAACCGATGAGGTGGAGGGACAGGGCAAATTGACAGTACAGAATGATAATGGTTTGGGATGGCTCAGGAGAGAGGAAACCGGAGGAAGCAATGCCAGGTGGGGCTAGTGTAACAAAGTAGTGAGAAGATATGTACGTGCTGTAGATGTGTCTGCATGTCTGTGTACATATCTTTTTGTATGTATGTATGTTTGTTAGTGCATAAACGAATGTGAAATTTTAACATTCGAACATTCTTGAATTTCAATTCCGAATGTTCAAATGTTCCAACACCCACACACTTAATGGATTTTTAATGTACTAACTTGTATTTAATGACAATTTTTAGGTTACAGTTGGCTAAAGGATGTATAACTCACGAAATTACAGTAAAAATTTATGCTTAATCTGGGCATCAAATAGAAAAACAAATATTGAATGTTAAAATTTACCAACGAATGCTACTTAAACGAACGAACATTCGAATGTTAGAACATTTGTTTATGCTCTAATGTTTGTATGTTACGTGTGTGGCAATTGTATGTGAGGCAATTCTATATTTATTTTAAACAATTGTATACATAGTATACTATGTAATAACAAGATACACAAGTGATGCATACATACGTACGTACATACATAGCTACATTATAAAGTTGTTGTGGCCTTAAAACTTCATAATATAAATAAATTAAATGTCTTAATTCTCATGTGGTATATACGTATCTTAAAGTTGTTTTTTTATACATAAATTTTAGGTAACCAACATTGCATACATAATGTTGCCATGGTTATCATGCTGTTTCCATATTATAATAAAGAGTATATAACCTTTGACAAGTGCTATGTATGCACTTAGTGGCATCTATTAGGTAAGTATGTGTTTGTTGCTACATACGTACGTGCGTATGAGTGTGCATACTGATACACACACTATTTGCATGTGACCATCTCTGAAGAATCCCTCCACGTTTGCACTTTGGTATTATTTTAAGAAGTATCATGATTACACCACATCGCTGCCCATTTTGCATTAGCAGTAAGAAACATAGTCTATAGCATTCACATATGTAGCTAATTTAACCTTGGTAATGGCTGATGGCAGGATTTCATGCTTTTGAGACATCTTTTTTGAGATGGGCATTTATCTTAGCTAGCAATTGGAGCAGTTTCATCTCATCCATACCAATTGGTACCCTTCATAGGTGCCATTCTCACCAGCATCCATCACTTTACAAGGTCAGCAAAATACCCTCCAGAAAAACAGACTCCTTCACATTGGCTGGTGGAGACACTGTGCATGGATATTTCTTGAGTGTGCATACGTAGCTACGTATGAATAATGTTAAAATAAAATGTGGAAATATCTATGAAGTGGAGGTCTTGTCACATGTTTTTTATGCAAGCTAGACATAGCTACATAATAATATATATATATGCATGTAGTCATTGTTAACAGAACCTTTGTCTGAAGAACCTTAGTTCAGGGATTTTTGCTTACACGTACGTATGTATATACGTACATACGTAGTTATAGAGAGTCTGTGGACTGATTGTTGTTGTCAACATGCAATATTTTAGTGTTCGGTCCTGAGGATCAGATGATAAAAAAACTGCTAAGCCCTGCTGCAAATGGCTTGGCATACCTTTGCAAAGCTTGACTCCTCCATTGGTTCAGTAGTGAGAGTTGGGATTCCTGAGTTGAATAGCAGTAGTTGCTGCAACAGATATGAAAGTGTGGCCAGAGAAACCTGATGTATCAACTCCTATTTGACGTATAAAAGCATGCAGTCTTGGCCACCAGTAAAGGTCTTGTAAACAGAGTCCATGATTATCATTTTACCAACGTACGTACGTATTATGGTATGCCAAAAATTCAATTATAATTGTTGTTTACTGTAGTAACTGGTACAAAAACCTTTGTCATAAAATTAAACTGTCTTATTATTAGAATATATTCACTTGTAAAATAGTGACTGTTCTAATAGAGTATGTTGATCTTTTAAGTATTTATACTTCCTGTTATTACGTAGCTACATATTTTGCTTACAATTTTAAGCAGGCGCCTACTCCTGATGCAAATACTAATAGAGGACCTGGTGCATTCCCCACTGCAGCAAAGCTGCTACCGTACTTGGCTCCTCCATGTTCCTGCACAATAGCTAGTAAGATTGTCTGTACTCTTGAAAAATGTATTTGTCAATGTTTATGTGAATACGCAGGAAAGATGGGTTCTGACATTCACCCATGGATATGTTAAGGCAGTGGTTGAACAAATTTGGTTGAGTTATGCATAGGCGGGAAAAGTGGGAGCTTACTGGGGCCCATTGCCCTATTTTGGGACTCCTCCTAGGAATTTATTTTTAAATATACGTAACTTCCAGAATATTAGAGGTGTACCGATTATCGGATCGGCAATAGATAAGCTGTTGATATGCCCTTTTTACCATATTATCAGTAATTGGTAAAACATATACTCGGAGCCGATAATGTACCGATTATAATGCATGCAAAATTAATTTCTATTGAATGTGCGACTAGAAATTTGCTGTTGAGAATTTCACTTAATAGTTCCTAGGTTCTATTAATACTTATAATCGTGTTTTACATTGTATAATTGTTGACTGCAATGTTTATTTAATTGCTTCGATGGAATCCATCGTCTTTGTGCACCTCAAATCTCTGTCGATTATATTGATTCATCTCTAAGATTTAGTCTGGAATGGTCTTTGGTGGATATTTTTATTCAAGGAAATGGTAAGTGTCCTTCATCAAGCTGTTTGGCAATTCTTCTCAATGTGGGTGTAATATCAGATTGGATATCAATATCGGCACAATTTGATATTGATACGTATATCGGATATCGGTAGAAGTCAAAATTTCTGTATTGGTACACCTCTACTGAGAATATATATAATATTTTGTTTTGGCCTTAATCCAGAGGATAGACAGACCAAGAATAAAGAGAAACATACTGCATGGATATTATGTTACTTTTGATATTTGATAGTGAGAGAACATGTAGCTATGTGGTCTATCTACTGATGTACTATAGCTATATATGTGGGCAGACACGAACAAATAATTATGTCAAAACCATTATGTAAGTCATAATAGCAAAATGCAAGATAAATTCCTACCAAAGAAATGGTGCACTTACTGTTTATTTACACATTTTACCATTTGACAAGATGCAGTGCTTCAGTTTTAAAAGTGGGTGTGTCATGCAGGTGCAAAGCATGTAACAGAAGAATGGCTTACAGTGTTACAGTAATGATTTCAACAAGTTTCTACTATACTATATTTATCACTAAGGCAATGATAACCTCGAATTTTAAAGCTAAAATTTATATGTGTAGCCATGACTTCCCCTAACATCATCGTATATATTTAACAATGGCAGTAGATTAACCTACTATGAGTTATGTATATACACATATAATTACGTATGTACGTACATATATAGCGCCCAGTAAAACATCAACTTGTTCATTTGACAATTGTAATATGTACGTACATACTCCTGTAACTCAATCGATTTCAATGATCTAACTACTTTTGGCAATATGGTATTATTGTCACATGACTGCAACCACGTGTCTTCCTTATGGTTGTTGCTAGAGAAAACTGTGTCAAACTCACAGCAAAATGATGGTCAACTTAACTATATATTGAACTTGTATCTCCCGCAACACTCAAAAATCATCGCTTTAGACAATAGTAAGCTTTATTATTAAAAAGCTACGCACATATGTAGACTATTGTTACGTACATGCATAAAATTTTGTTAGTGGACCACTTGAATCAGAAATCTTCAGTTGATGAAGACGTATAATATGCGTATGTACTTAGCTAATACCTGTCAATATTTCTAATATTGAATGGAAAACTAAACTCTTGACTCTAGTGTTAAGTGAGTTCAGTAAACAGTGGGCATTTTTGTAGTCAGCAATTGCTCATAAATGTTTCAATTTTTGATTCCCATGCTGCAAATAGTTGCTCTTTAAGTGGACAGTTCATTTTGAAATACGTACCACCTACGTAGGAGTGAAATGGATAGTGAATTTACTATCTGGATATCCTGATCTTAATTTAATAGGATAGTGACATCATTAGTATAATGCTATAGCTACGTATACGTATCTAAACTTACACATTTACGTAGATGTATTGTAAAATTCAGCTAATAAAGTACCTTAAGCATATTTTACAGTACTGACATTAACTTTAAACACTGTTAGCACATGAATGCCTTGTAGTAGTGGTGAGAGATACGTAGATAATACTATTGGGCATGTACGTACGTAGCTGCTAAGTAGCTATACATCACATATTACACTGTAGCTACTACGTAGGTCTAGCTTCTAGAATAATAAGTTCATACGTAGCTGAAGTTTTAATACCCTAGCAATCCAGGTGTTTATGGACACGCATAGTAAATCTGACCTCCAGCATCTGTTCAGTCACATGTAGAGCTGGGCAATATCATGATATTTATCTTATATCACGATATGTAACCAATATCGTGGCGAAGAATTGCAACACGATATTATCGGCATTTCAATAATTACATTTTTACAGCTTATAGAGGCGGCAAGTAATCATTAAGTACGGTAGTACTTATAATAGTAAGGATTGGTGGGAAATCGTATGGCTTCCGGAAAAAATTATGCTTTAAAATCAACCTTGCAATAGGTTTTACCCGAAAAAACCGGCTGGAATGCATTGGTAAGGCTGTAATGATGCTGTACCTTGGTTAACGAAGCGACAAGTCGAATATTTCGACCTACAGCCAACTTTGAAAATTTTGAAATTTACCTGTATTTCATCTGCCTGCCAGACGTAAGACCCGGTTGCGCTATGTAGGTGTAGGGCTCCAGAAATTTCACACAATAGAAAGGTAATGGCGGTGGATTTACGAAAATGTTGTTCCGAAAACGACTTACCCACTGCGCCATGGCGATTCCTTTTATCCTTCATTTCCTTCCTTGTTCTTCTACATTCCTTTAGCAAGGTGTGAATCTCATGGAAGGTGACGATAGCCTGTTACGGCTTCTGCTTATTACGTCACACAAAAACCTGGCTTGCACGTGATATACCGTATATTGCAAATTGTTCGAGGTGGAAAACTTTCGCGGATTAATTGGTGACCGCGAAACTTTTCCAGCTAAACATTTTCGTTCTAGTTTTAAATTGGATGTCACGGTCGAACACTATAGGAAGAAAATAGGACTGTCAATGCGATATACAGCTGGTTATTTTGAACTACTCTGCCATTATTTCACGTGTCCACGCGGTAGGCACGCTGCGCATAGGCATTTCCGAAACTGTAGCTCAGGTTACATTGTATGATTTCCAGCTTGATACAATCTTACAGCCACACTGCCAAGCTCAGAAAGCGACAAGTTAAGCGGCGGTACATATAATTATTTAGCAGATGCGTTCGATTAATGAAATCGCGTACGCATGCACGTGAGCACATTTTTGACCGGGGTGAATGAACCGCGAAAGTTTTCCAGCGAATTTGAAGTACCTTGTCCATCCGCGAAACTTTTCCAACTCGAACAATTTGCAATATATGGTAATTAGTTACAGTGGCACGATGTTTTCGCGTGTACTTTATTACATCTTGAACTTCGAGATTATAACCTTGGACAAATAGCTTTTGCTGCGTTATTTGCTATCACACAGCTGCTTTGCCATGTAAGCGCGTTGTTAACAAGCGCCTGTAAACAAGCATAATTATTAGGTAAGCGCCTGTAACATTTTGTGTGCTTGCTGAAAGATTATTATGAATGCTTAGCATGTATAAAAGCAAACAAACTAGATAATTCAAAATTCAAAAGGTAAGTAGGGAATGAATTCAATAGTGCTACAAAAAGTAAGGAAACAAGGAATAACATTTTGGGACAAGACATTCTTGCATGAGATAATTTATAAAAGTTTAATCCCTACTTTTGGCAAACCTATACTGAAGTGAGCATGAGTCAAAGGTAGGGATTAAACTTTTATAAATTAGCTATCCCATGCCAGAATGTTCTCTCGTCCCAAAATCTTATTCCTTGTTTCCTTACTTTTCGTAGCACTGTTGAATTCAATCCCTGCTTACCTTTTGAATTTTTTTTTATCATTCTGTATTAATAGCGTAAGCTCCCATTTATCAATATATAAACTTACTAACTTCATAACTTCATGAGGAAGTATCGCAGAATAAAATGTTTTATATCGTTACAATCCTTATTAATGCCTCTTTCAATCCCCTGAGTTATAAGCACATAGTGCCAATTGATCAGAAGTTATGTGCGCTTAAATGTTCACAAGCGTTATTTAATTATCAATACCCGTCCCATATTATCAATATTGCATTAGCGCGTATGCTTCAATTATCAATAACCACAACTTTGACAGTATAATACTCACACATATGGTCTTCAAAAAATCCCAAAAAATTCCCCAACTAATTATCAGGCGCCTATATGAATTTCGTGGAAAAATATTGTTGCATCAGGAAGTTATAATTTTTTAAAGGACTGTTGTACACAGTAATGACAGTGATTGTGCACAGTGTTGCAATTAAACTGAATTCCTCGACATTTACACAAGAAGACTCGTGAAAAGATAGGCCAATGACAAGAAAATGGGTCTGTTTTTCGAAGAAATGCCATCGGCCAAAACAGATAATTGTATAGCAAGTAAGCGCCTACGTATGTACCTTTCACCGAAAATACTTCACACAGTTTACCTTTCACCTTGCATCGCGTCACACAAGAAGAAATCAACACAAAGGAACCCATAATATATCCATGTTTTAACGTATACTAATGTATTGATAATTAAATACCCTGGTATCGATAATAAGAAACCATCGATATATGGGAGCTTACATTAAGCATTAAGGTTAACACAGCTAACAATTTTCAAACAAGTGTAAGCCTGTTCACTTTGGGATGTTTAATATGTATTCAGATAGAAGATGTGAACTTTAACTTGTGGGATACTTTTATGCTTAGCTACTATGCAATTTTAAATGACCTCTTAGCATGATACTGACCTACAAAACAATACCGTGATATTTATTTTAGTAATATCGTGAAGTTTAAAGAAATATTTTATCATCATCCCTTTTTCAGATATCGCCCAGCTCTAGTCACATGCAATCTTTTGAACTTACATTCATGCAGATACATGGCGTAAACTGCCAATTATGGACCAAGTTTTACATTTTTCATTGTAATTTCCTACAGGAATGGCCGATAAACTTCTAGTTTTCATGAACCAATTCAATAATCCATTCTCTTCATCTGACGAAAACTTGAGTCATGTGCGATGACTTGGTTACCGACAGTGCGCTGTTGAAGTAGCACATGGAAATTTCCAGTTATCGACTACCTCTACGTATTATCAACCACACACATACAGTACATTTACCATAGTCCAATTGTCGACCACTTTCATACCATATACATCAAAACATTCGAGGGGGAAAACTTTCGTGGTTCATCAACAATGTGCATTATGTAGGGAAAACTTTCGCAGTTTGCAGCCTTAAAGCCCACATGCGCCTCTGCAATACGGATTTTAGAGTGTGCGCAAATTAGAATAACGTTTGACACGCGCGCTGGGTGCATGGCTGAAGCCGAATTTGAAACCAACAGTTCTGTCCGTGGTTATCATGTGTATCAAGACAATTGGACACCTGTGATTGGAGAGCGACTTCACTGCGAACGGTAATTATTGTCTAATTGTGAAGCAGGAAAAGTTTCAATGGTAAAACATTCGCGTTTTGCGAAAACCGCAAAAGTTTTCCCCCTCGAATGTTTTGACGTATACGGTATATCGCAGTTTTTCTCACACACGTGATTACTCCTGCACCTCCAAAGATATATCACGTGATACCCCAAGGTGCATACAAAATTCATTAAATTTGCGAGTGTAATAATAGGGTTATGAGCAAAATAAAAACTATATTTAAGTATTTTACACAGCAAATAAATTGCTAAGGGTAAGAATGGCTATCACTATAATCCATGGTATCCAGCAGAACATTCTCCAGATGGTTTCTTTTGATAAAAATGTTTCATTGTCACTGTACCTCAAGTTTTGCCATTGTTAGTTGCCGCCTTCACTTCCAAGATTATAGCACCTCCATCGCTCAACTAGTGGATCCTTTCTACTGCTTACAGTGTAAATTCATCGTGAGAAATTGTAAGTCCACACTGAAGCAACTTATTTACCTCCATGCTTCACTTCTGATAGACCAGAGGCATGTTGCGCCAGTGGAGAACCCAAAGAACTACTGCCTAAATAAGCTATATCTTACATGCTTACATTCTTATACTGGTCCTTGGTGACATATATTTCTGCTACACAGTTTCGTCGGGCTTAACATATTAGCTAAAACAATGATAATAATCGAGTTAATGTGTGGAAATTATACTGGTCGATAATAAGTAGTGGTCCATAATTGGCAGTTTACGCCAGATACAGTAGCTATATTATAATAGCAACTTATCATGTTAGTTATAGACATCACAAACTTACTGCTGGTTGTTTCACATTATTAGTATGAGCAACACGAGGGGCAATAGGAGGTGGAACAGTTTTCTTACTTGAATGATCATCTTGTGACTCTGATTGCTAAAAGTTGTAATAAAGGAGCTCGAGTAGCTAGTTGTTACGGAAGTACAATGCATTGATGCATGGATGAAACTAAAATTGGTCATAGACCTGTGTAGGAGTGAGCTGTACTAGTATAATCAGTTTAATTAAAGCATCCATGCTTATACAACATAGTCATATACATAGCTAGCTAGCTATGTATGTATATATACATATGCATATGTACGTAGCTACATATAGGTTTCTTTCTTATACACTCTCGATTGATGTACTGTATACATAGCTATGTGTGCATGTGAATAATACATTATTGGTAATGGTTAGTGAACCGACAGTCAGTTTGCGTATTTTGAACCGACAGTCACATATTTGCCATTTTAATCATGTGTGGATTTCGTTCCCGGGGTAGATCTATGGTTTGATGGATTATACTGAGGATAAGACTGACGAGAGTCATGAGAACGAAGAATATCTTCGTAGCAATGCATTAACAGCAAGCAAAATGTGATGTCCAACGTTAGTGGAAACTGCAAACACGTTTGTGAATTATAGGGAGGAAGACATTTTAAAACTGGAACCAGGCCACAGCAAATGTAAGTATTTCACTGTTTAGGAGGGCTATCTCCATTCACTGGACTCCTGTTTATGAACACATTGTCAAGTGTTTTTCTGTGGTGTTTTAGTTTACCTCAAATGTTTGACACTTGCACTGAGACCAGAGTGACTCGAATTCTTTTTTAATAGCCATTATAATTTCCATCTACAGCAACAGCTACAACAATGACCTCATGACAGTAGTCGTTGTGCTTGATTTGAGCAGCGAACATAGTATATATTTTGCATAGGACTTACAAGCAAGATTGCACCACAATCATCAAAGCCATATGGCAGCAACTACTGTAACAGCGGGTAAGGTGAAGTTGGAAGCTACGTATCTTTGTGTGTTTTTGTTTCTTCATAGGAAAACCAGTCACTTTGCATGATTTAATAAACAACAAAACCCAACTAAGAGGTAAGTTAGGATATTGCTATATAATGAAGTATTCATTTTTGTCCAGTACGTCAGCTGGAAATCAATGATAGCACCGATGACAGCATACATTGCAACTCATGCTTATGATCGTGGATCTACTTTTGCTGTACAGGACTTAAGAAAAAGCCCGAAGAAAAGGAGTAGTGGTTCTGCCAAGCTTGCACATAGTCATTATATTTCTTCTTCTCTCACCAAATAGTTGGTCTTACATAGCTACCATGGATTTTTATAAGCATTAAAATTTGTTGTTCTCCATACATGATGAAAGAAAAAACACTGACATTGTACATGAATAGTCAGTTCAGCAATCATCTAATAGTTTGTTACAATATAATCACACAACGTTAGTGTTATACAGTACTTGATCAGAGCCTCCATTCTGTCAATCCACGCTGGCATACGTGCCGTGACCCTATAGGCAATATGACAATGCACCCACATCATAGAGAAATAACCAAAAACACTGAAGTAATTGTTAACATATCACTAAGAGGTTCTCGACTCCGTATAATCCATCAAACCATAGATTTTATCAAAGCCACACGTGATTAAAACGGCAAACACATGACTGTCGGTTCAATTATAAAATACGCGAACTGACTGTTGGTTCACTAACCATTACCTACAGTCCTACATTATTACCTTCAGAGATTTGATCATCTTAGACACTTCTTGAATTGGCGGACGTTGATCAGGGTCAGCATCTAAAGATCGCACTACCATTTCTTTGAGCACAGCAGCTTCCATGATCATCTTGTCCAAGTATTGCTGACGTCTCTCTACTTCAGATACTAAAACCATCTTTTTGGTGCTTGTATCTCGTTTTATATGGCTGCTTGGTGTTGGCCATTTTTCGCTGAAGAGATGAAGAGCTACCCCACCAAAAGAGAAAACATCTACTGGAGTGCCGTAAATTGGGTCTTCTTCATCCAAGGCCTCTGGTGGCATGAAATGTAGAGTACCCGGAGCTGTTGTTAACCTGCTCCTGGTCTGCTTGCTGTCAATTCTTATCATTTTAGCCGTACCCAGATCACTGATCTTTGCAATGAGGTGACTGGTTAGTAAAACATTATTTGATGAGAGATCACGATGAATTACGGCGGGACGACGAGTGTGAAGATAGGACACACCAAGCGATACATCGTGCAGAATAGAGAACTTTGTTTTCATGGCAATCTTGGACTGGTTTTTCTCTATAAAGGAAGTAAGGCTCGTATCCATCAATTCCATCACCATAATAGGAAGGTCAGTTCTTGGATCAGACGGCTTGGCGTAATACACGCCCATAAACTGAACAATGTTCGGATGGCGTATCAAACTGGAGTGATAACATTCTCGTATAAAACCATCTTTGATCGCTTTCTTTTCTTCCGGACTGACTCCATCAATAAGGAGGGAGTGAATCTCTTTGGCGGCACAAGGGAGTCCCACAAAATCTACAGTGAACACTTTCCCATAAGCGCCGCGCCCTAACTCTTTGTTCTGAGGAATAACATCTTCTAAAGTAAGATCCTTCAGTTGATCGCTGAGGTCTTTAGTTGCCATATTTCTAGATTGTATAATGGGAGAAGCCCCACGCACATAACTTCACGTACGTAGCATGAATTTCATTAGTCCCGCGCCGCCAAGACTATATATATAATTTCTTCGCGTCAGCTCCACCCATTATACAATCCAGATTTGTAAAATGGTATTTGCATGCAAGGATTTAGCTTAGCTACCAGCTAGTTGTCTAGTACAATGCCTCGCATATAATTTTATTTAAATACAATAAAAAGTATAGCTACTAGTGTGCAGCAGACTTAATACATAAGCCAGGGGCGTAGCTACATACAGGCAATTGAGGCATATGCCTCATTAAACAAATTGAAATCTAAGCCAAGCACTCAGATAATGGTCCTAATGTAGTATATTAATAGGGATGCTATACTACACTATATCATAACGATTTATTCACCAGTATATTCTCGGTCATAATGGCAGAGCCTAACTGATTCGCAGTCCTTAGTGCCATTTAATATCTTTAAAAAAATTGCCGATCAACTGTTAAAAAAATACCAGATCAACTGTTAAAAAATACCCGATCGACCCATTAAAAATAATTATGGATGAAGATGATATGTACAAATGGTTGATGTGAATGAGCCAAAAAGAGAAAGTGATGAATTCGAAGATGGTGTAAAAGCAGACCTCTTTGTTGAAAGTTACTAGGTATGCTTGTACAAAAGTATAACGGATCGACGCCCACGCATTTGATTACATTTCTTAATACTTTGAGCATAGATGGTAAGTGTATATATAATCTATGCTTTGAGTGAGTTAGTTACTCAGAGAGTTACTCCTGTGGAGATTGTAGGGACAGAAAACCCTATGCAAGGTTGGTTAAACATGCACTCTATTAACTAATTATAATTTTAGCTATATACTTGTGATATATAGAGCTATCAACTATAAGAGATTTGATTCAACAGGAAATCGTCATTTAAAATTGTAACTAGCCACAGTAAATTTACAACATGCATATAAACTACACACAATTACATACATACATACTATGCCATTGTGTTATCATAGCTGTTCAACAAAATACTAAAAGTGACTTTGATGTATTGTGTCAGCTTCTGGGGGGCTGCGCCCCCAGACCCCCTGCATTTGAAGCACCTTTTCCTTTGAATCTTGCCTCAGTAAAGCTAAATTCCTGGCTACGCCCCTGCATAAGCCATTACATCATGCACACACTGAGGTATAGCTATAGCCATTTTACAATTTTCTAAAGTAGTCGTGTATGCAATTATTGTTGCAAGCCTATAGCTAGCTAGACTAGGTACATAGCTAGCTAGCTAATGAAAATCTAGTTAACAGTTAGCTACTGTAATGTTAATGAGTAGCTGTATGGTCAGCTACAATGCAACTTCATTTCATACATGATGTGTTGTATACCATATACGACAAAACATACGAGGGGGAAAACTTCCGTGGTTTTCAGCAAAACGCGAATGTTTTACCATTGAAATTTTTCCTGCTTCACTTCCTTTATTCTAATTTGCACACACTCTAAAATCCGTATTGCAGAGGCGCGCGTGAGCTTTAGGGCTGCAAACTGCGAAAGTTTCCCTACATAATGCACACTGTTGATGAACCGTGAAAGTTTTCCCCCTCGAATGTTTTGTCGTATACGGTATATGAATTTTATAACACAGGAGTCACTGATATGTAGTTAGGTCACAATCTGTTGTTACAGGTACGTACGTACGTATGTATGTAGCTAGATTACTATACACTGATCTTCTACCTGTACAGTTATACTATTGATAAATTTAGCTAGTTATGTGATGCCGGTGGAGGGATCAAGAGTTGTAAGTTCTTTAAGGTGATCAGTTCTCTCCAGCCATACCTGTAAAGGAGAAGTAAAGTAGCTAACATGAATAAATTAAATGTTACAATGACATTTTTAGATGATTATATGCCTAAACAGACCATAGCATGTCTAAATTATGCTGACCGCATTCAATTATATACGTACATAGAGTAGCTAGCCTACATAGCTATATGTAGCTATATGTCGCTACATACAGCATCACTCTTAGCTAGATGCTAAGACAACTACGTACTAGCTACGTATATATATGTAGTAAAGCACTAGCTACTCAACTGTGAAAATTTTATCCACCACCGCAAGGTATGTATATGTATGGAATTACAGTATGAGGGAGCGTGTCAAGAGATGATCATGAATACAGCATGAGGCAAAGCCGAGTGGTACATGGTGTATTAATCTCGAGACACACCCCGTGTGCTATATTTTCCATACATAAGGAGCTAAAATGGAACTTTACAGGGGTGGAGGAAGCAATTTCACATTGGTCAGGTAAAATACAAGTGAAGGATCTTAATGTTAGCCGGAGTGGTCTGGAAGCATGGCTTTGCCAGTAGTAGAATTTTTACTTTTCTTCATGCACAACCATGCACTCTAAATATGAAAGTTGATTATTATCTCTTGATCATTGTCAACATTTATTGTTAACTGATTTATATACACACCATTACTAGTTACCTAACAGTAGCTCAAGAGCTAGCTATCACTGACTTGGATTTGATATGCATAAAAAACTGAATTATAAGTAAAACAGGTAGCTAGACAGCAAGTGTTATAACAGTTATACAGTATTATTTGCTATATACTTCCAATCACAAACAAACTTGGATATTCTTCTTTATTCAACACACACAAAATTAATTCTAGAGATGCCTAATTCGATACGAGATTGTTGCTTGAAGAGAACAACCAGTAGCTAAATGATTTTACTAGTACTATTGTTATTATTATAATAGAACAGTTGTTTTACATAAATAGCTAGTAGTTTTTATCATTGATTCATTGTTAATTAAAACTGTTAATGTATTTAAATAACTGTGAAATATTTTGAATTGTGGGTTTCTGTCTAACTTTGGTCCGGCAGTTGCCGGGTCTGCTGGACCTGTTCATCCACCCCTGCTTTAACTGTTATATGGTATTTCTTGCCAGATTCAGCTACCTAAGGTGCAGAACAGCAGATCATGTAGCGCAATGTCTATAATTGAAGTTGTTATAATATGGTTGCATGAACCGCATTGTCAAACTACCAACTGCACTAGCACTTGACTAGAAGTATGTAGCTAGCTATGTAGCTGTAAATTGTGATAGATGTTAGTGTTGACTGTCGTGAGCACAAATGAATGCGATTAGCGCTGTCTAGTTTAAACATATAAGCGGCAAAGTACATATGAAAAATTCATTTTTACATAATTATTATAAGCAATGGATTTACGAAGCTCGAAGTCCGTTAGTTACTGTTGTCACATTTGAATTTCACACCAATAACAACAACAATTATTTGCATAACTATTTTGTTTTCCATATACAAGCATCCTTGCTAGCTACATAACTACTTTATAGCTATGGAAAATGAAGTACATTTTGTCCTTTGATATCTGCCCATGCAAAATACTTTATAATTATGTATTAGAAATGTACCGATATGGAAATTCTGACTTCTACCGATATCTGATATATTTATATCAAATTGTGCCAATACCGACAGCTGAACCGATATTATGTTATGTATCAGTGCATCAATAACTTACATTACATGGGTTCTTCATACTTACGTAGCTGGATGATGAACTATCTTTGTCAATACATAAGACAGAAGTACAAACAGATATTTATTATTTAATAGCTAAAAGAAAGCCAATTTTGCATGCTAATTTGTTATTTATATAATGATGCTATTAGATAATTACAACTAGCTAAATAAATAGAATACAACTCCACATTGTGAAGAATTGCCAAAACAGTTTGATGAAGGATACCTGCCATATCTTTGAATAAACATCCGCTGAAGATCAACTACACCTTTTCGATTTAATCGCGGACAGAGATAGGAGGTACACGAGCATGCAGCTATACATCAAACAGCTACGTACGTATAAGCAAGCTAAACTTCTGGTTGCCATACAGAAATCCACCACAACAAAGAAGTGTGCCCATCAAACAACCTACCAATTATTACTTCATGATTCAGCACAAGCACTAGATGACAGCATACACACATCATATTCAATTAGTAGATAATTGTTGTTAAGCTGTAAATATGCAAATTTATACTACATAGCTACGTAGCTACGTATGTACCATAGCTATAGCCTAACATTTTCAATGGTTGAATTTATATAGCAGTATCATTTTTTGCTCAAATTCATGCAGTGTTGCTAGAGGCTCGGCTAGAGGAGTGATTCCACCTGTCGATCCAAGAAGACAGACCTAGGTGAGGGATTTTTGGACTAAAAAAGTAATGTATATGGGCATGCGCATTCCGCTAATATACTGACATGCACTAACCTTAGATCTCGCCTTAGATACTAAATACACACGTAGTCAACTAACTAGTAATTTGCAATAATGGGCTAGCTACAAACGGTTGATTGAGACAAAAGGCTTGAGCCAATTGTACCAGAAGAATTGTGAGGCATTGAGCATAATCATTGATATTGTGGAAGTACTTGAGAGATTGCTGAGCATGACTTTGAACATGGTGGGCTTGATTTGGAGCAGTGTTCAAAAGCATAATTGACGCAAGCCTAAAATACAAAACCATATTGCATTACTTTAAGTAATTATTGCCCATGTGATAAAATTATAAGTTTTTTCTCCTATTACCCCTCAGGCGTACTGCTCATAAGATTGTAGTAGAGATTTGAGTCATTTCAAAGGTGTCATGTATATGTTAAGGAATTTATCTACCGTATATACGTATCATAGTCATACATAGCTACGTACATATACCAACCATATAAACATTAACCTGCAAAAGGCTGTTACATACGTCGGAATAATTTTAACACGATGGTAAGAATTGTAATCCTTGCAAGTAAATATTGGAGCCTCGGATGACAAGTGTCAAATAAAGCAGAGCAATATATTCTAAGAGAACAGTCAATATTCTATTGAAGCAGTGAGGTTTAGAGAGTTTTCTAATAGAGCATTCAGATTTAGAATTAAACTAGCTTTAGTATACTTTTAAGAAATAACTGTAGAACAAGAATATTGCAATATTGTTATCTCAGTCCTGCTTGTAAGAGCTAGCTCATATCAAATATCTGTGTGGGCTATTTTTGTCAACCGGCAGTATCACAAAAGAAACAATTGATGTTTTACCATCTATGCAGCTAAAGCCATGCACTATGTAAGGTAAACTATCTACTGTTAACAATATGCAATAACATGACTTTTACATCATGAGCTAATAATGTATCTCATGACTTAAGAAATCATGTAAAATAATTATTTTGATATATAGTTTGGCAATTGTCAATTAATAATCATGTGTACATACATAGCATGTGTTAGAATACAGTGTAGAAGTTTACTTTTACCCATGTAATGGACTGGAGTGTGACATTAGTGTATTGTTAAGCTAACCTGAGATATAAAACTTAATACATTTACTCATTACGTATATAACTCAGGACTAGCCAACTGCCAATTATGCCAGCACCAGTTTAACCTAATAGGTAGATATTAGTATCAGAAGTGTTTAGCTAGTCATTATATTGAAAATCAGAATACATAGGCGGATTTGGGGAGGAGCAAGGAGCCCAACTTCACCTTTTGCCCCCTACGTACTATAAAGGTACAGAAATATCCTTCACAGAAACTTTAATTTTATGCTTTGTAGCTATATAACATAAATTACCGAAGGAGGTTGTGCCCCCAGACACTTTGTTGTCCCCCTCTCAGTAGGTCCTAAATCCGCCCATGCTCTAATAGAACAGTCATCGTTTATTTTGAGTGAAAATACTCTAATAAACTTCAAATAGCTATTATTTTGTCAGTAATGGCATACAAATGGACAATGGGTAACAGAGGTGGCAGAAGCAAATAAAAGTTAGAGGCTGCATGCTTGGTTATTAATTATAAAATTTAACAAGTTGCGCTGAAGACAGCTCTATTAGGGGTAGTGACTGTTATATTAGAGTATTTTGACCATACACTGGCTTTTTGGAGGGGCTGTGCATCTGCATTTTCCACCGCAACTGATAAGTTTAAGCATAATTAGCCTGATCCTACGTACATGCTTCTAACCAATGATATATGTAGCTACTTCTGACTAACATATTTTACAGATACGTACGTATATGTAACCACATTTCATTGGTTAATGCTGCACTGTCAATAATATGTAGCTACGTAGTTGCCTTAGGATATTTGTTGCATATTGACACTTCAAAAACAATATTAATACTTCAGCTACTTATGCAATATTTTGGATATTGCCACAATTAGTTGCTACTGTAACAACTTCTTACAATGTGAAATATTGTAGTGTACGTAGTATGTAGCTACATCTACTAGCTATTGCTATTAATAGTGTGCATGTGTATGCAGTATAAAAGCAACATTTCATCATGAATAATGTTCTTAGCAAAGGAGATGTTAAGTTAAGTAGCTACGTAGCTAGCCACTGGCCATGGTCAGTAGTCAGATTTTATTAATTACTGGTATAGATATAACGGTTGTACGTATGTATATATGTCTGAATGTATGTACATACTGTATGTATGACAATGTGTGTGTGATTGTATGTGTATACGTATTCCAGTTCCTTGATATGTATGTACATACGTACTTATATTACGTATATTTATCACTTGTTTCAGTAGCTATGCCAACATATACTAGTACGGAGAAGTGCTACTTATCTTGGTAGGATATAATATTTTAATTGATACTTCAAAGATAAAGTTTACATAATAAATGAATACATCATATCAGCAAACAAATAAATATTAGTACACTATAGAGTACAGTAGATAACTACAATGTTAACATGCAGTAATATATCCCAAATATCATAAATCTCTCTTTTATGATAACAAGTGTAATTACTTTCATCATCTAAATACCTACAATAGTAGCTAGCTATATAGTTCAGTATATAGTTACTACTGGTTGGGTACAATGTTACCAATCTCTACTGTAGTGAGGGAAGATGCCTTGTTTGCTTCAACACCTACTCCACCACTGCTTCCCCCAATAACGATTATGGTGCTGCTGTTTAGCGTAGCTACTCCAACAAAACTTCTGGCACTTGTCAGGGAATCGACCTTCCTCCAAGAATTCTTGGATGGGTCATACAGGGAGACATCAGATGTAAGAACAGAACCTCGATTAACATGACTAATGCCACCAATGATCACAGGAGGGTTGGAGTAGGGAACAGTAGCAGTGTCATAGTGTGTAGTAGATGACAGCTTCTTCCATTGTCTAGTTACTGCACCAGTGGAGAGTGGCTGGTCCAATGATGATATTATCTCTTGTGTTGTTATTTGGTAAGTTGTATTGTATGTGAGGCCACTGGAGTATCCCACTATAGTAATGTAATCTCCAGAGATAGTGGGATTAATGGCCCACATTGGAACTGGTAAATGAACAGAAACTTCTTTCCATTGTAGTTGATGTTTGTAATTCATTACCTCAATACTATCAAGGTAAGTGTCTGGACTACTCTTCCCTCCCATAACGATTACATGATCATCAGAAGTTATTACTCCTGGTTTGTCTCTGTTGTGTAACATATTGGGATAACAACTATACCAGCTGTTTGTTTTGCTGTTGTAGGTGGTGACCTTGTTATGAACTTTGAGTGTGGTTGAATCAGCTCCACCAAAAATACTCAGTTTGTCATCTACCATGTGTAAGACACCCAGACGATGTCCTGGTCTTGGTAACTGCTTCCATTGGTTGGATTTTGTATTGAAACAGTACACATCATTATAATTATCATCATTACGGGTACTACCAGTGCAATAGATTGTTCCATTGGACACAGCAACATAGGCATCATACATTGGAGTAGGTAGATCACAACAAGTTGTCCACTTGATATGATAGTTACCACTTTGTAAGGCTTCTGCAAAGGGAGGTGTCTCCTATTGGAGGAAATTATATAATATAGCTCACATGATCTCTTCATTACATAGTTAGAGTCATTGTATACAGTGTACCAATACAGGCATATTAATAAACTATGTTATAGATGTGTGCTTTATTAGAATATTTTGAATTGAGTGAAGATTTAATTCAGTGTAATATTTAATGCATGTATACTGTAGTGTATGGATCAGTGTTTTATCTTGATTGGATAATTGATACTCCACTGTAGTTTAGTTCACATGAATATTCATAATCTTTATGAATTTGGACACCAGTTAGTCAATGTAGCTATTTGTTTGGAGTGATTATCAAGACTCACGATAGTGAGTCGTGAGGCCAAGAAGAAGCAGCAGTACGCGACGGATGAGTGAGTTATTTACAGGTAGCACCACTCAAAAATTCGTAGACGCTGTAACTAAGCCGCCATAAAAGCTACCGCTTAGTTATTACAGATCTAGTACGTTCTTACTATATAGAATCAATATACCAACAATGAAGTAAATAGGTGCCTCCATTCCTGAGTATCAGCCATTGCAAGTTTTATGGCGCCCGTTTTGCGACAACGCACGACGAACCATCTGCCCCGCCCCTTTTCGCTCGTTAATTAGAGAATTAGTACCTTCATTGTTTGAAGAATCAATAACCCGAAGTACATCGAAATCGGCTTAGCCAGTCTTCAGATACGGCCTTACAAAGTCCTTCCTTTCACAAAAATTTTTTCACACGGCAGTCGTTTTTTTCTTCTTTCTTTCTTTCTTTCTTTCTTTCTTTCTTTCTTTCTTTCTTTCTTTCTTTCTTTCTTTCATCGTACACTTTTTTCGGGGGCTTGCGGGAGCTTTCGTGAACCCCGAAAGTTTTTTCAAACTCTCTTTTTATACATTCACTTGTTTGTCTAATAACTCACTCATTTCTTCATGGATTTCAGCCAAATTTGTATCAGCACTTCTCCTATGTATGCTCTATCTGTCATACTATTATCAGTACGAAGTAAACACTTGAATGTATTTGAGAAGGACTATTACACTGCAGGTTGATAGTTGTCATAACTTGGACCCCTTTCATATGATTTGCATAAACTTTCAGATATACAATCTATATTGATGTATCACTCTGTAGTGAAAGTTAAAAAAAAATCTCGGGCTTGAGTTTTTCAAAATTATGCTTCAAAGTTTAATTTGCAATATTGTGTGCTAGGCAAGTACAAGTTATGCCCATGCAGTACTTCTCTGCTGCTTGCTAGTAATAACATGTGTTTATACTTCCAAAAAAGTGGTGATATGCTAAACAAAAACACCTTGGGTGTAAAAAAGTGCGAGGCCAATCAGAAGCAGCATTGCAAACAGGTGCGACCAAAAACTTTGATATCAGTTGAGGCCAAGAAGTTACTTATCAAAATCTTTTTCACTACTTGAATGACATACAATAGTTTATAGCATATTTTCACAACTATGATTGGCTTTGTCACTTGGCCACCTTTTCACATCATCATTATTAATAAAGGTGGCCAAGTGACAAAGCCAATCATAGTTGTGACAATATGCTATAAACTATTGTATGTCATTCAAGTAGTGAAAAAGATTTTGATAAGTAACTTCTTGGCCTCAACTGATATCAAAGTTTTTGATCGCACCTGTTTGCAATGCTGCTTCTGATTGGCCTCGCACTTTTTTACACCCAAGGTGTTTTTGTTTAGCATTTTATTATATTATTTACACTAGCACACAACTGACGATGTGGAGGGACAGAGCAAATTGACATTACAGAATGACAAAGGTTTGAGATGGCTCAGGACAGAGGAAACAGCACCAGGTGGGGCTAGTCTAAGAAAGTGTCATTGAGTAGTGGGAGTATAGATGTGTCTGCATGTCTATGTATCTTTTCGTATGTACGTACATATGTCTGTGTGTGACATGCATTTCATGTAAGGTAGTTCTATGTTGTTTTGAACAGTTGTATAATAACAAGATAAGTGGTACCAGGAGCCCATCAAATCTGAAGGACGAGGAAGCATGTACGTAACTCCCATTACCAGCCATATAAACGATAAAATTCATGGTGGCCTAATATATTAATAGTAATTTCCTTTTAAAGAGTAATTCTGTAAAGTGTCACGTGGTGCATCATCATTGCTATGTTACGTACATGGTTGCATCATCACGTTAATTCCGATGCTCGCGTACACTATTAATAATATCGATATACATACAAGACAATAACTTGCTTACTATGTACTTGTTAAAAGACGATTGTTACACTTTTTGCCTGTTTTTCACATCGCATAAGTCTGTTTATAGTAAATTGTATACTGAATTATAATGTCCGTATTGCATGTTAAAATTTTACTGAAGCATGCGCATTAATAATATCCTAATAAGGTAGTGGATAAGTTACTTTTTATACTCCACGGTGCCATGTTTGGATTTTGCCTTTTATGGAGGTACATGCTTCCTCGTCTTTCGAACTCAATGGGCTCCTGGTGGTACGTACATAGCTACGTACATTATAAAGTTGTTTGGCCTTAAAACTTTATAATATAAATAAATTAAACGTCTCAATTCTCATGTGGTACGTATGTATGTATCTTTATACATGAATTTTAGATAACCAACATTACATACGTAATGTGCCATGGTTATCATGCTGTTTCCGTTATAGTAAAGAGTAACCTGTGACTGGGCTTTGATAAATGCTACGTATGCACTTAGTGGCATCTGTTAAGTAAGTACATACGTATGTGTTTGTATATACGTATGAGTGCGCATACAGATTACATACATATGCATACACACACTATATCATATGTGACCAGCTCTGAAATAACCCTCCATGTTCGTACTTTGGTATTATTTTGAAGTATCATTTCAAAATGATTAAACCAAACCACTACTTGTAGTTGGCTGTATTAGCAGCAGGAAACATAGTAATCTATTAGTGTACACATATGTAGCTGATGTAACCTTGGTAATGGCTGATGGCTGGATTTCAGGGCTTTTGAGACAATTTTTGAGATGGGCACTACGTAATTTAGCTAGCAATAGGAGCAGTTTTATATTGATGCCCTCCATAGGTGCCATTCTCACATTAATCACTTTGCAAGGTCAGCAAAATGCCCTCCAGTAAAACAGACCCCTTCACATTGGCTAGTGGATTTCTTGAGCATGCATAGCTATAATCTTGAATATGCAATAAAGTGGATTTATGAAGTGGAGGTTTTGGCACATGTTTTTTACCCAAGCTAGACATACGTAGCTACATATAATATATTATATGCATGTAGCCATTGTTAACAGAACCTTTGTCTGAAGAACCTTAATTCAGGGAGTTTTGCTTACGTATGTATGTAGTTAATAGACAGCCTGTGGACTGATTGCTGTTATCAACATGCAATACTGCAGTGTTTGGCCCTGAGGATCAGATGGCAAAAATCTGCTTAGCCCTGCCAGGTGTGTTGCAAATGGTTTGGCTTACCTTTAGAAAGCTCTACTCCTCCATTGGCCCAGTAGTGACAGTTGGGGATCTCAAGTTGAGTACGTAGCAGTAGTTGCTACAATAGACATGAAAGTATGACCAGCGAAGCCTGATGCATCAACTTCTATCTGACATATAAAAGCACACAGTCTTGACACCAGTAGCTAGATGATGTCTTGTCAACAGAGCCCAAGATTAGCAACCAGCCTACGTATTATGCTTTCATTTGTATGTTGTATATGATCAAAATTTTCACATATTATGCTCAATATTATTGTCGTGCTTGCTGTTGTACGTAACTGGTACAGAAACCTTTGTTATAAAAATTAGGCTGTTAGATTCACTTGTGTAATAGTGACTGTTCTATTAGAGTATATTTAATGCTTAGTGCATTTAACTACCTAGCTATTTTGTTTACAAGCAGATGCCTACTCCTGATGTGAACACGGATAGAGGACTTAGTGCATTCCCCACTGCAGCAAAGCTGCTACCATACATGGCTCCTTCCTAATCCTACACAATAGATTGCTGTACTCTTGTAAAATGTATTTGTTTTCAGTGTTTTATGTGAATACAGAGAAAAGATGGGTTCTGACATTCATCCATGGATATGTTAAGTCGGTGGTTGAAAACATTTGGTCGAGTTATGCATAGGTGTGAAAAGTGGGAGCTAGGGGGCCCATTGCCCTATTTTGAGGAATTCATTTTTATATATAACATCCAGATTTTATTTTGGCCTTAATCCAGAGGGTGGCCAGACCAGGAATAAGGATGACACAGAGAAACATACTGGGTATAATGTTACTTTTAATATAATTTGATAGCGAGAGAACATGTAGCTATGTGGTCTATATAATAATACTGATGTACTATAATAGCTACGTATGTATGTACGTATATACGTATGCGGGCTGTAGTATATCATGTATACTATATACGTACTGTAGCTATGTATGTTGTAAGTGTATGGCTGTGTATACATGTAGCTATCCTGTGCGCATGCGTGTATGTCATTAATTGGAATCACCTTGTGCTAAGCAATTTTGGTTTACTTCATGGGCGGACACAAACAAATAATTTGTTTATTAGGAAACTATTAAGTCAAGTGATCATGCTCTGTTCGATGTCAACAATGTACACTTGCTACGTACGTATATGCATCACTAGATTTCAGCTGCTTGGCCCAACGTGCCTATTGCCACAAATATTCAATAGTCACATGATCCTTGATCATTATGCTGGCATTGATGCTTTAGCACACCTATCATGCTAAAAATTATGCTGGCAGAATTGACACAGGCCTACCTATATATGCAAAAAAACCTGAGTCGGATCACTAAGATTCTAGTGAGAGCAATTCTCTCTTTTTGCAAGCTTTGCATTTATATCATAAAGCAAGTGTCCTTCTGGTGGCATCAAGTTTTTTAAATGGCTAGCACATTCCTGATTTCTTGAAATTGTTTTTGTCTGCATTTTATAGAATGGCATGGTAGCTACGTATACTTAACACATTTCCATGGCTGAAAGATACCATTACGTATACTGTGATCTTCATGGACTGATGACACTCCAACATGCATAACAGCACATGTGTCTCTTTGATTTGAATCTGATTATTAATCAGTATAAAGGCACTGTTTGTTATCATTCATCATTCAGACCTAGTGATCATGGTTACCGTAGCTTGTTGGCTTCTTTTTTATTGTCATTAAAGATTATTCTCCCTCACATCCAACATGGAAAGCAGTTACTTGGCCACACATTGTGGCTCTCTGTACATATTGGAACAGCATAAAGGATGGTTCTGTGGATGGTGCCACTGAGCTTGTTACCAGATCTTTAGTTGATGTAGAAAACAGATACCATATTCTATACTAACTTTACATTATCCAACTATTTGGTAGATAGCTTGTCAGTGTACCTATTTGACTAAGTTGTAAGTACGTACATGTGTTTATTGAGCTCCAATTTTTCAATTGCATTATAAACATGCTATGAAAACTGTCCAGCTAACTCAAGTTTAATTTTTCTACACTGTCAATATATACGTAGAAGCCAAATCATTTGTGTTGCTAGTGCTAAGATGTAATGGACGATAATTTTAGTAGCCATATCTAAAGTCACAGAAACTATGAAGTGGTACACCAGTATATGGAGGAGGCAAGGATTTGACAAAAATTCAGCTACAACATATTCTACACTCAGTAGTGAGAGCACTTTGGTACAGTTTGGCAGCTGTCCAGGAAGTTCTCTGTGATCTGTATCAGCTGCATCTTCATGTATTAGTTATCCCAGTATGATAGTTATTACCCAAGTCTGAGGTGAAGCCGAGGAGTAATAACGAGGGGTAATAACTAATAAACAACGAGGAGTAATAACTAAAATAATACATACATAGTATATAACTGGATATGCGTACGTACATCCTGGTAGCTACCTTTCTGAATAAAACTTAGCAACTCTAATAAATTAACTCAGAAATAGCTATCACTACGTATCTGTATTGATCACTTTTACATACAGGTAACAATTAAAATCCACATAGCTACGTAGCTATGTATTTTACATTTGAGTTATGTAATCAATGATGACGGTTGAAAAACTAGGTTTGATTTATGGAAAGATACTGGAAATGTCAGATTTACATATGCAAAATCTTAACTTTCCTGGGGTTCAGGAATACATCATGTGTAACTACACCCTATTCACTGGGGTAGTTATACAGTGATAACTAAGTTATCCATCCTTGACGATTTTGATCCACCCACACATTGGAATATGCGTACGTAAGAATATCTTCTTGTTCTGTCTGTACTGCCATTACTTCTGCACATTTCCTAAAGTTTCTTAGATGAGAGAGAGCTACGCAGCTATAGAACTTAAAACTATTTTAGTAAACTGGCACCACAAAAATAAGCAAATTTAAAGCACAGGCTACGTACCACTATATGAAGTCAATATTTGTGCCAGGTGTGCTCAATCATGTATGGACTGTCCCAATAAGAACTCATGCTCAATATATGTATGTACATAAGTAGCTAAGAATATCTTCTTGTTCTGTATCAGTATGTACTGCCATTACTTCTGCACATTTCCCTAAAGTTTCCGGCTAATTTGTTAATAGCACTTAGCTAGATGAGAGAGAGAGCTACAGAACTTATTTCAGTAAATTGGCACCACAAAAATAAGCAAAAGCACAGGCTACCTCTATATAAAGCCAATAGTTGTACTAGGTATGGTCAATCTGCACGCAAGGATGCAATGTCCAGCTTAGATCAAATTTGTCATACGTGTTATAGCCAAACTTTGCATGGCGAACTATTTGGTTGCTTTATCTATATATAAGGTGAGATTTTGGAGCTTCTGTGACAATTGTACAGCATCACAGATCCCAATAGTGATCATCCAATATTCTACTATTTGGTTAGCTGGGAAATTGCCATACAAGTAGAGTAGATAAAGTCTTCAAATGAAGATGTACCAATTTAAACTGTCATGCTTTCTTATCTCCTCTTCAGTCTACTCTCAGCAAAAGCATTGAAAATATAGAGAATGATGTTGACAACAACGCTAACCCCTCAGCAGTTTAGCAGTAAAGTCAATAATATATTCATGGTGGATGATGGGTAAAGCACTGTGAGGGCAGCTTAAATCATTAGTGACAGATGAGGCTTTGCTACAAGCACAGTGGAAGGTATAGATGAGAATACAAGCATAAATATCAGCATACTCACATTACTCAGTCTTGTGGAGAGGGCACTTAAAGCTACTGTCAATAAACCAATCTTCTACTTTAGCTACGTGGCTCTTTTCATGAACACAAAGGCAAGAAGTCTATGAGAGTGAGTACATGAAATGAAAAAGGAAAGTTTCACACCTCTTGTTTTCTATGCTCTTCAGGAGGAATGAGGATAACTGCTACTCTTGTATATCAGTACCTTGCCAATCCCCCTCAGTGACAAATGAAACTCTTCCTATTCATTGATCATGGGTTGGCTTCCATGTTCTCTGGATCTCTCCCTGCTCTGCTCCTTACTGATGTGTCCAGTCCAGTTCAGATACGTACGTAGTCCAGGTGTCCCACAACTATCAACTAGCAGTGACTAGTTTCCCTAATTTCTTCTGTAGGTCTTTGTAGGGACTGTTTTATAGCTACGTAGCTGGGTAACTATGAACTTTCTGATGAACTGCCTATTCCAAACAACAATTTAGTTTACTTCCTTAAAGGGACATGTGGGTAGAAAGAGTGCCATTAGACCCAGTTAAAAGTTGTTTCGTCTTCCGGATGTATGTAAAGGTGAAGCTCTGAAGTGTGTAGGTTTACGTACGTATGTAGTAATAAATATGCTGTTATAGTGACTTCTAATAGTATAATTTTATACGTTTACCTACGTATGTAGCTACGTAGCTATGTAGCTACGTATATACCTAACTATTAATGATACATTTAACCCAATAGTTATATACAGTATATATTACATGCACCACAATAACTATTGTTTGTACAAAATCTAAAATAAATTCATGTACAGTTAAAAATAACTAACTAATATATGGACGTAGCCAATGTATACAGTGAACCCCGTAATTATGCCTATGAATACAGAGTGACTTCTTATGGTGTGATAATGCATTTGATACAATTTTATCAATATGTTGGGCTGTGACATTGAAAGTTAGCCTACAAGAAGTCCAAGCATTAAAATGTGTGGTGTATATACGTACATGTGACGATGATGATGATGATCCAGGATGATGTGTTTGCACTTATTGCTGTCACTATTGTGGAATTGTCAGAAAAGTTGCAGATAAACTTTTTGATTAGTGACTCGCTACGTATACCAACCAGATGGACACAGCTAGAATAATTGGTAGCAATGCGAACATTTTGTAATGGCCCTACTGGAATCTTATTAGTGGTTCAAGTCAGCTAGTACATTGCTAAGGTTGATTCATCTTCCTACTCAGGGAAGGGGAAAAGTATTTGATATTTTAACTGCAGATGTCAGATCTGATTTGAAGTGTGGTTCACCTTTACGTATTATCGGCAATTGTTGTTATCAGAGAGGGCTGTCTTTGTTGTTATCGGAGAGGGCTGTAGGTGAGAGCAAATTCTCTCTTTCTGCAAGCTTTGACATCATAAAGCAAGAGTCCTTCTGATGGCATGGTGGTTTTAATGTCCAGCATGCACCTGTTTTTTGAAATTGCATTTGTGTGCAATGTCAGTATGTAGCTACGTAGCTACATTTGTTATTGTGTGTTTCTGTCCAATAGCTACTGACATGAAATGATACTTTAATAAACTTTAATAACTGACTGATGCTTTTGCCTTAATAACAAAGCATGTGGTGAATTTCTGCCAAGAAATGCTAAATTTGCTGTTCATTTCACACTAAGGGGCCAGTTGCTCAGTCTCAAAAGTAAGCTTGCAATTTGGATAGCAAACCATGTAACAGAAGATTAGCTTACAGTGCTACACTACAGCTTAAAACAAGTTTCTACTCTTTGTTTTAGGGTCTCACTTTTTCTGAGCACTTGGTTTTGGCCATTCTTCACTGAAGAGGTGTACAGTTACTCCAGCAAAAGAGAAAACATCTACTGGCGTGCCATAAACTGGATCATCTTCCTCTAAAGCCTCCGGAGGCATGAAATGGAGAGTACCTGGAGCTGTTGTCAACCTGCTCCTGGTCTGCTTGCTGTCAGCTCTTATCATCTTAGCTGTACCCAGATCACTGATCTTTGCTACAAGGTGACCCTTACTAAGTAAGACGTTATTTGACGAGAGGTCACGATGAATTACGGCAGGACGACGACCATGAAGATGACTCAAACCAAGCGATACATCGTGCAGTATAGACAACTTCGTTGCAATGGCGATCTTGGACTGGTTTTTCTCTATAAAGGAGGTAAGGCTCGTATCCATCAATTCCATCACCATAATCGGAAGGTCAATTCTTGGATCAGACGACTTGACGTAGTAGACGCCCATAAACTGAACAATGTTCGGATGGCGTATCAAACTGGAGTGATAACATTCTCGTATAAAACCATTTTTGATCGCTTTCTTTTCTTCCGGACTGACACCATCAATAAGGAGGGAATGAATCTCTTTGGCGGCACAAGGCAACCCTAGATGATCGACAGTGAACACTTTCCCGTAAGCGCCGCGTCCTAACTCTTTGTTCTGAGGAATAACATCTTCTAAAGTAAGATCCTTCAGTTGATCGCTGATGTCTTTAGACGCCATATTGCTACATTGTATAATGGGTGGAGCCGAAAGGAATTCACTCAATTTTTTAAAATTTATCATGCACGTTGCGTATTTTTTACGTGCAGCTCCACCCATTATACGTACAATCGAGATTTGTAAAACGGCATCTACAGGCAAGGGATTTGGCTTAGCTATTTAGTAAACGATCGCCGGCAATGCCTCCTGTGTACTTCGTTAAACAAATACAGTACTGTTTAAATAAGCAACTATAGTATGTAACACAAGCAACAGATTAGCTGCAAGGCGTAGCAGATATATAAGCCATTACATAACATCATTATTATGGCTACAATGTGACTTTATTTCATTATGCATGTGTGTTGTATGAATTTTATAACACAGGAGTCGCTGATACGTAGCTAGGTCACAAATATTCTGTAGCTACAGGTAATTATATAAATAGCTACGTATGTAGCTAGATTACTATACATCGATCATTGATCTTCTAGCTACCTGCATGTATATACGTAGTTATACTAATATGATAAATTTAACTAGTCATGTGATGCTGGTGGGAGGGGTCAAGAGTTGTCAGTTCTTTAAGGTGACCAGTTCTCTCCAGCCATATCTGTAAGGAAATAAAGTAAGTTATAATGCTATTTTATAATTTAATGTATATATGTATGTTCCGCATTAAATAGCTAGCTAGTTCACTATTCGTTCGTTAAAGCATCCAAATATCCAGATACTAAAAAGTTGCATTTATTGCAGCCCTACTCAAAATTAAAGATCGAAAAAGTTGGACATACATACGTACGTAGCTACACCAAGTAGCTAGCCATAGAAAATGTAGTCTTCCCATCAAAAAACTTACCGATTATTGCACTAGATGACAGCATACATACGTACGTATACAAAATCATGTAGTTAATATATTGTGTGTTCTACGTATATCCGTATTCTAATAATTATCCATGGTCCAATGTACTGTGTTTTATTACCTTAAACTGAGCTTGAGCTGCAACTGTCAACTGTTCCGTTTGTTCATTGGATAGTTTAGCTTTTTCCAACAGTTCAAACCATTCACTACACATCCTACACAAGTACATTTTGTAATGTTTCCACATTCATTAGAAACTACACAACAGTATGGCCCTTCATCAATTACTTGTACAATTGAACACTGTTACTATAACCACTGTAAGTGGAGTTAGACGGAACAGTTTCATTAAAAATAATAATTTTTATATAAAAAATTCAAGGGTAAATTTTTTGTGGATAAAGTATCTGTTTATCCTCACTTTTTTCTTCTTTCCAGCTCTTCCTTATATGGAGATGAAACCTCACATATTGATTCATCCTGAGGTCACATGATCAACACTACATCACATGATCATTAAACACACCCACTTTAACACTCTTTCCTTGGAATGGTATACTGATCAGTGAGAACATGTCAGATGGTACAAGTTGCCATACCTCTGACACACCTTCATAACCTGGTAATGACATAACAAGTATTAACAACGACAACACAATTTAATGATATTTATACAAATTACCTCCAACAATAGTGGGTGTGTTCCATCGGTTGGTAGTTGGGTGGAGCCTGCACTGTTTCATGTGATCCTCCAGTTGATGATAGTTGGTATTGTGGGGGCCAAACATCAGGTGGGAGTTGCCCCCCAAAATTAGTGGACAGTGAGACACGCACAAATAAAATTTACAATGAGAAGATGAACTACAGTGGGATAAGATATTGATACACCATTATGATTATATTGTGTTCTGTTAATGTAACTGTTCACCTGATGTGTACGGATTGGCATGCTGTCACTATGGTAACATTCTCACACTTGTTGACAACAACAGTAGTGTGTACAGCTCCCAACACCAGAGTACAATTGACACACCTCTCCAACCTTACACTACTGTTAGATAAGATAATATCTGTGGTTACAACACTGTTACGTATTTCAGGGATTGGAAACGAACAGGCGGCAAATATTATCCGCGTTTAATATGGCTGATGCCACAAAACATGTTTCATCTAGTGCCTACCGTGTACATTTGAGATTCAGTGTATAATAAATCTTGTTCTTATGAAGCATCCATAGTTGACAAAAGGAAACTGAGGGTTTTATCGCATACCCGCATACGTAATTGATCGATTCCATGAAGTTTGCTAATAAATGTGCACTTGTGTAAGCACTACAGGTACACAAAGAATTCCATATGCTGTCTAAATTTTACTACAAGGCATTGTTTAACTGCCGTAAATGATACCCATCTTGATGCACGATAATATCACAAAGAAAAATATCCAGTAAAAACCTCGGAAGAAATATCCAGTTGCCTCCTAGAGGTACACAACGCTTGCGCATTTATGAATACAAATACTAACTGCCCTACAGGAAATAATCACTAAGATAACATCATTTGCATTCGCGAGAGCTAATTCATTACAGAAATTCACCTGTAACTACACAAAATCACTTCTCATAAGAAAACAGGAATTAGGATAGGCGTAACACGGATGTCTTCAGAAAGTTTTGGTGCTCACCATAACAAATACATAGTAAAAAAATCACGTGATGTACTTCCGTTTCCAATCCCTGTAACGGTTATTATATCTATGGTATAACATACATACGTAGTCAATTATAACATACTTCATGCTAATATAGCACTTGGCTTCACCTCATGCTATATTAGCCATCTCACCCCATAACCCATGCTTTATTTCATGTACAGCACTGGCAATGCCTTAACTATTATTCTGTAAGTATCTATGTACATATTTATAATTTTAAACTAATTTCTTAGGGATTAAAATATCCAAAACTACACATATTTACTAAATGCATACACTACAACTACGTATGTATGTTATTTAAAGCACTTCACTATACCCCAGTGTTTCTGTTGGTTACCATATACAGTGTAATCATGAAAAATCAACATAAATTTTATATCATACAGATAAACTGTTAAGAATTATCATACCTTACTGGAGCCATGATGTAAATGTAACTATGACGACAGGATTGTATTCTAATATGAGCAAAATGTAACTCATCATCTTGTAGAGCCATTGTCTGTTTTGACAGTCCAGCAACCAGCATACACTGGTGTCTGAAATAATAAGAATACAATCATACAATAGATAATAATTGTATAGCTACAACAAAAAGTGTTCTTGTAGCTCATTAAACAATATGGCTCACAATTGTTCACACATGCATACAAATATACCATAACATTTACCACTCAGCTGCTTTGAGTATGTAGTTCATAATGTGCCAATAATTATGTACGTAGCTTCAAACAAAGGCCCTGACATCACTAGTTTATATACATAATATAAACAAGCTCAAGTATTTATTGCCACAAAGCTTAATCTCCCCTTGGCTTGTTGTAATGGGGACGAGCTTTTATTTGAGGGAAAGCAGTACCTGCGCGGTGATAGTTGAGTGTTAGAGAAGACACGTCCTCTACCATCAGACTTGTATACAACAACAGAGGAGTCTCTGTTACCACTGAGTAATGATGTGATGCCATGACAACTAGTGCTCATGTGACCCCTCAGCCACACCTCAAATAATGAAGCTGAAAAACTGGCAGACATCTAAACAATAAAATGGATAAATATCTAATAGTTCTAATAAATGCTCACCTTAGAAAAACCTGACTTAGATAATTCTGATTTCATGGTTGCCAATGACAACACAGAACACACACCCTTGTTGTTAACAGATCCACCAATCAACAAATCCAGTGCAGCCACGCCCTCTTCAGTGATCACAGTATCAGTAGCCCCACCCTCTATTGTGGAATAATATACAAACAGTAATACACAATTACTCTACTCACCAGCTGGATGTGTTAACAATTGCAGTATATCTGACAAGTGAGATGTGAGGAATAACAAGTGACTACGCTCCTCTGTCCACTACAGGAAGATGAATGGAGTCAACTATAAATCATTTACTAAAACTTTCAATACGATAAACAATCTTTGCTATAACAAACCGATGAAACCATGCATGAATGAAGGATATGGCAATCAAGCTGAGCAAAGATTGATTCTAATAGTGTAGGAGCTATATGCGCTATTATTTGTTTAGCCTGATGAAGGAGCGGGCGGCGACAGACTATTTGGTAGGAAGTACAAAAATATTGCAATTTTTTCCACAACATATTGCAATATAAAATTTTCAATACCACTCATCCCTATACATACATACACAGATGCACGCCTACACTGTACACATACGCACTCCTACATGCACACACCTACACACCTACACACCTACACACTCACACACACACACACACACACACACACACACACACACACACACCTACACACACACACACACACACACACACACCTACACACACACACACACACACCTACACCTACACCTACACACACACACACACACACACACACACACACACACACACACACACACACACACCTCATAGTAACAGTTAATAGCAATACGTAATAAACATTTCATCATACACACAACACAGCTGCTATTGTTATTACCTTTGACTTCCTCTCCTGCTCCATAGAAGGCCATCTGTTGTAGCTCAGGATACAATAACAAACATGGAAGGTAGAAATTAAGACAGGTCCAAATTTTCTTGCTATATATATTGTATTAATGCTTATTCACAAATGCTTGTTAACAGCAACCCTTATATGGCAAGGTAGCTGTATTATTCCTAAAACATGCAAATCTATTAATCTACATATTTGTCTAGTGGCTGCTGTGAGCGCAATAGTAGAAGTGTTAACAACTTATCAAGTTTCTCACCATTTTCTATGTAACTAGAAGAGAAAGGGAAGAAGCTTTAATCAGAACAACGGCTTCATGTACGTACATACATATGCGTCATGATATGTGAAAAATTGGAGTAATTTATGGAAGGATGCTAGACAAAAAACATGTACGTATGTATATAGATTTTTTAAAATTTTAAAATTCCCTACTGATTGCATTATTAGCATTTTCATAGCATTTAATAAAATGTTTTACTAATGCATTTCAGTGGATAAGCCCGTAAGGCATGTTATGGAGGTATAGAAAATTTAGATTTAATTTTTGTGACACTCCTTACTTATCAAGTACAACTGTACTTAAAGGATACTGGTCATTGACAATGGATGACTTAAGAGAAACACGTGGAGCATTTTGTATGTAAAGAAATAGAACAAACTTCAACAGATCAACTGACAGTTTCTTCCTACCACTCAGCTCTGTAGAACACACACAGTTACAGTAATACAGTGACCAGTAGACACATGAAGTATTGTCACCTTTGTGTACTGTACTGATGTCACTGACTTTCCTCATTGCTGTGAACTTCTCCTCACTATGATCATCATTCAGTTCAGGTATGCAACCATAAGTCTCAAAGTATCTACATAGTACACAACACAGTGAAAACACCTATGTACATACGTAAGTGTATGCTGGTTCATTGTGACTGTATATACATACACAGCAAACAGATGTGATAAATACGTACATAAATGTAGTAGAACGTTTAAAATTTTTGCCTTGCTATTCCTTGGCATCCCCAATTTAAAACTGAAGTGCTCCATCTTGTTAGTAATGTACAACTAGTTCAACACCTTTTACTGTGAAATGAACGGCTAATACAACAATACCTTGCTCTTCTTTGGGAGGAAGTCACGGTGCGCTTCATTTCTAAGGCCCCGCCCATCAATAATAGCAAGTGTCATATAAAGAAGCTGAAAAGCAGTAGGACTTTTTCATTTCACATGAATGGTTTTTAACAGCCTGAGGGGCAGACACACACACAGAGGCACACACATGTACGTCTAACTATAAGAAACCAGGCAGTGCACCTGATAAAATATTCCGTACAAATGTACTTCCTATGCTTGACATGTGATGAATATTTAATAATGACACAGTGTTCATGTTTCATATCATATTACTAATGAAGGTCAATCACTGACTTATCACATTGTCATGTTGTACTTTATACTATAACAAGTAACACTACATCAATACTTGTTACTACTCATGACACCTGTATAATACCGTAAAGCTGGAAATTTTTGAGGGACAAAAATTTTGAGGTTTTTGCGGATTTTGTTCTATCCTTGAAATTTAATATCCTTGAATTTTTGCCTACTTCAAAGAGAATACCGTATAGCTCCAAATTTTCGTGGTCGGATATTTTCATGATTTTTGTGAATTACACAGAAATCACGAAAATTTTTGCCACGAAAATTTCCTTACACCACCCTTAAGTACAGGGCTTCACACTTCAAAATCACGAAATAATGATGAATCACAAAAATCAGCTAAGATCACGAAAATTTTCAACCACGAAATTTGGAGCTATACGGTAATATGGTAAGTACGTAGCTAATCCTTGAAAATTTATTTGCGAACACTTCTAAAGCCTTATCAACGAAAATTTTATCCCTCAAAAAATTCCAGCTATACGGTAGGTAATAAGTACATATGTGAAGTTTAAATATGTCATTACGTAACATAACTCCTTAATGGCTATAAACTTTCCACTGTATTATTACAACTGTTTTACAACTGTAGGGTCCAAGATAAGGAATGAATATATGTACATAATGTATTTTTACACACTGACATCTCACTTTTATATAGTTTAGAGAAATCAGTGATCCAGTCAGCTTCTAAATTTATAATGCTCAAAGCAATTTGTTTTGTGCATAAGACATCATTAGGCTACATAAATTAGCTTATAAGATGCCTACTAAGTTATGTATTTGCATCAACAAGTTTATGTTCACAAGGAGGGTGACAAAATGATACAATATGGCTTTATGAAGACATCATAGCTACATAAGGAGCACAAAGTAATACAAATAAACTGATTTTAACTAAACGTCTAGTGAAATGAACCAACTAATACAGCATTGCATCTTAACTTGGCATTATTAAGGATACTGTCTTGATATGGACTACCCTAGAAGTGCACTGAAACTATTTGAGCAATGTCTAATGTTACGCCATAAAACCACATTCACATGAAAATACATATAATAATATTATACCCTAAGGGTTGAACATGCACACATACGTACACAAATGACAATGCAAAACAAGAAACCTGCACATGACAGTGCCTCTGGTTCAAACAGTCTTGAAACTACTTAATACTATGACATAATGTACGGTACAATGCAAAAAAGGTAGCACACTGCTCCCGAAGGGTCGCGACATATTTGCTAATCAAAAGGATTCGCGAACTGGTTGCAATCTCTACAGACAACTTACCCATTTCACTGATTAAGTTACTGTTCCCGACATGTTTACATATCTAATAATTTTTCACAAGTAAGGCTTGCGAGCTGTTGATATATGTAGCCACAGCTCTACAGAGTTTCACTGCAACAAGATGCTTGAAAGGTTGCTAATAGCATCACTTAATTAATGGTGTTTACATAAGTGGTCAACTGTGCAAGGCTTCATGAACTTCCACAAAGGTTTGAGTGCTTCGTGACTTCCACAAATGTTTGAGTGCTTGAGGGCGACATAACACGAACCTGTCGTGATACTGTCGCTACCTTATTTTTGCACTGTACCGCATATATATATATATCATTAAGTACGGTAGTACTTAATAGTAGGGATTGGTAAGAAATTGTATGGTTTCCCGATTTTCACGCTTCATAAAACAACCTTCCAATAGGCTTTACCCGAAAAAATCGACTGGAATGCATTTGTAAGGCTGTAATGATGCTGTACCTTGGTTAAACGAAGCGACAAGTCGAATATTTCGACCTACAGCCAACTTTGAAAATTTCGAAATTCACCTGTATTTCGTCTGCCAGCCTGCCTGCCTGACAGCCTGCCTGACAGCCTGCCTGACAGCCTGCCTGACAGCCAGCCTGCCGTAAGACCCGGTTGCGCTAGGTGTAGGGCTCCAGAACTTTCACACAATAAAGGTAATTGCAGCGGATTTACGAAAATGTTGTTCCGAAGACGATTTACCCACTGCGCCATGACGATTCCTTTTATCCTTCATTCCCTTCCTTGTTCTTCTATATTCCTTTAGCAAGGTGTGAATCTCACCTAAGGTGACAATAGCCTGTTACGGCTTCTGCTTATTACGTCACGCAAAAACCTGGCTTGCACGTGATATAATTAGTTACAATGGCACCACTGGCACAATGTTTTCACATGTATTTTATTATGTCGTGAACTTCGAGATTATAGCCTTGGACAAATAGCTTTTGCTGTTTGTCGAGCACTATTTGCTATCACACAGCTGCTTTGCCATGTAAGTGCGTTGTTAACAAGCGCCTGTAAACAAGCATAATTATTACATAAGTACCTGTAACATTTGTGCGCCTGCTGAAAGATTATTATGAATGCTTAGCATGTATAAAAAGCAAACAAACTAGATTGATAAAAAAATTGAAAATTCAAAAGGTAAGTAGGGATTGAATTCAATAGTGCTACAAAAAGTAAGGAAACAAGGAATAAGATTTTGGGACGAGAGAACATTCTGGCATGAGATAATTTATAAAAGTTTAATCCCTACTTTTGGCTCACTTCAGTAGGTTTGCCAAAAGTAGGGATTAAACTTTTATAAATTATCTCATGCCAGAATGTTCTCTCGTCCCAAAATCTTATTCCTTGTTTCCTTACTTTTTGTGGCACTATTGAATTCAATCCCTACTTACCTCTTGAATTTTCAATTTTTTTATCAATCTAGTATATATATATGTGACCGGATTTGCAAAAAGGGGTCTTATACACGCATCAAATCTTGTGACTTTAAGGATGTGTAACTCAGCTCATGTTTGACCTACAACTTTGAAATTTGGTACCTGGCCTTTCATATCATTGTGGCTATACGAGAGAAAATTTGAGCTTAATAGCTCACTCACAAATGAAGTTATGCCTCTTCAAAGTTACAAAATCAGATACGTGTATAAGACCCCTTTTCGCAAATCCGGTCACATTCATTAAGTACGGTAGTACTTAATAGTAGCGATTGGTAGGAAATTGTATGGTTTCCCGATTTTTCGCACTTCATAAAACAACCTTCCAATAGGCTTTACCCGAAAAAACCGACTGGAATGCATTGATAAGGCTGTAATGATGCTGTACCTTGGTTAAACGAAGCGACAAGTTGAATATTCGACCTACAGCCAACTTTGAAAATTTCGAAATTCACCTGTATTTCGTCTGCCAGCCTGCCAGCCTGCCAGCCTGCCAGCCTGCCAGCCAGCCGTAAGACCTGGTTGCGCTAGGTGTAGGGCTCTAGAAATTTCACACAATAAAGGTAATGGCGGCGGATTTACGAAAATGTTGTTCCGAAGACGATTCACCCACTGCGCCATGGCGATTCCTTTTATCCTTCATTCCCTTCCTTGTTCTTCTATATCTTTAGCAAGGTGTGAATCTCACCTAAGGTGACGATAGCCTGTTACGGCTTCTGCATATTACGTCAAGCAAAAACCTGACTTGCACATGATATAATTAGTTACAGTGGCACCATGGCACGATGTTTTCATGTGTACTTTATTACATCATGAACTTCCAGATTATAGCCTTGGACAAATAGCTTTTGCTGTTTTTCGAGCGTTATTTGCTATCACACAGCTGCTTTGCCATGTAAGCGGTTGTTAACAAGCGCCTGTAAACAAGCATAATTATTACGTAAGCGCCTGCTGAAAGATTATTATGAATGCTTAGCATGTATAAAAAGCAAACAAACTAGAATGATAAAAAATTAAAAATTCAAAAGGTAAGTAGGGATTGAATTCAATAGTGCTACAAAAAGTAAGGAAACAAGGAATAAGATTTTGGGACGAGAGAACATTCTGGCATGAGATAATTTATAAAAGTTTAATCCCTACTTTTGGCAAACCTATTGAAGTGAGCCAAAAGTAGGGATTAAACTTTTATAAATTATCTCATGCCAGAATGTTCTCTCGTCCCAAAATCTTATTCCTTGTTTCCTTACTTTTTGTAGCACTATTGAATTCAATCCCTACTTACCTTTTGAATTTTGAATTTTTTATCATTCTAGTATATATATATATAGACATTTACATACATGTGACACAATACATACATACAATCATATAACACAACTAACATATTAAAGGATTGGCTATACATTACAACTCACACCCAGGCTAGCTCCTCAGTCAATCGTAACTTTTGCTTGGCAAAGCCCAACCACTGTGAGTAACTGTAGACAATAGAGTTAAAATATCATTTCACACAAATTAAACAAGCACAGTCAAGAAGTTAATATTTGTATACATGTAGTCAATTAAGCTACTTATACAATATGAGTTATATGAACATAATTATAACTTAATTTTATTTCAGTTAAAAGAGCCAGTGCAGTTATGTCTATGTGAAAGTATAAACATACAATTAATTACAAATTTTGAGACACCTACGCATGCGCATTAGTCCTACTACAGTAGCTTACATACATAAATACATACATACATACATATGTATACAGCTAGATGCATGCATGTGCGTATGTATGTATGTATGTATGTGTGTGTGTGTGTGTGTGTATGTATGTATGTATGTATGTATGTATGTATGTATGTATGTATGTATGTATGTATGTATGTATGTATGTATGTATGTATGTATGTATGTATGTACAGTATGTATGTATATATGAAAACAGATGTGTGTATGTCTGTGTGTGTGTGTGTGTGTGTGTGTGTGTGTGTGTGTGTGTGTGTGTGTGTGTGTGTGTGTGTGTGTGTGTGTGTGTGTGTGTCCCCTATTAAAACCATTCACATGAAATGAAGTCTGAATAATCAATCAAACAAGTCCTACTGCTTACTATCGACATTACTGATGGGTGGGGCCTTAGTAACGAAACACACTTTGAGTTACTGCCAAAGAAAATCAAGGTACCGTGATATTAGCCATCCATTTTGGTGTAAAGCCATTTAATCAGCTGTACGTACATTACTAACAAGACAGAGCGCTTCAGTTTTAAAAGTAGGTGTGCCATGCTGGTTGCGGGGTTTATAAAAGAAGACAGGCCTATAGTGTTACAGTAAGAATATCAGCTTAAATTTAAAATTAAACATTAATTAATTTAAAATTAAACAACTTTATACTACTATTGAAAAGTTTTATCACTAAAGTACTGGAGTATAAAGCTGGTTTAAACAAAACAATTAAAGTTGTATGAGTTACTATGTATTCCTTAGTGATGAGTCTTTGCTCACGTGACATCATTAATTGCTACTACAATGCATTGAATAGCAATCGATTACCAGTGGTATAACTTACACAGCACCTGGTTTTTAGATGGTAATGTTTTCTGTTGCATTATCAAGTGTCCATTGCTTATACTGTATTTTAGCCTTGAGAAATGTAACAGTTCTAGATTCTTATAGATCTGGTCATCACATGTATTTATAACCGAGGGATCACCAACGAAGCAAAACCATGTATGAGATTTCAACATTTCAAATATATTTCAAGATTTCAATTGTACCTTAAAGTAAAAATAAGTAGATTTCATAGGATTTCGCTTGTTTTTATTGCGTAATTCTACTATTTTATCAACCACTATAAATCCCGCATATTACATAACTCAATTATTATTATCATATACTGAAACTTATTGACCTTTGTTATAATATGATAAGCCCGACAAACTGTGTAACAGAAATATATGTCACCAAGGACCAGTTTTAGAAGGTAAGCGTGTAAGATATAGCCTTTGTAGCCATTTACGTATTCATCAAGTTTTCTACTGGCGCAAAACGCCATCTTTCAAAAGTGAAGCATGGAGGTACGTATGTAAATAAGTTGTTCCAGTGTGGACTCACAATGACTTTACACTGTAAACAGTAGAAAGGATCAACTGGTTGAGCGATGGGGGTGCTGCTATAATCTTGGAAGTGAAGGCGGAAACTAACAATGGCGAAACTTGAAGTACAACAATGGAACATTTTTGTCAAAAGAAACCACCTGAAGAATGTTCTGCTAGATACCATGGATTATAGTGATAGCCATTCTTACCTTTGGCAATTTATTTATTGTGTAAAATACTTAAATACAGTTTTGATTTGATCATAACCCTATTATTACACTCGCCAATTTAATGAATTTTTGTATGCAGATACGTAGAGTATGCCTTGGGGTATCACGATTGCAGTGACTACTGTAAGCATCAAAATTTGGATGAAACCAAACTGGATGATTTAAAACCTGTCAGATAAAATTTCAGATTTCTAAATATTTAAATGGATTTTTGCCGTATTTCTCTGAAGGCGTACGAGATTTCAGGGTTGTTGGCGACCTCCCGGTTATAACAAAGGCAGTGAAATGCAAATATAGATATTAAATCGTTATTTTTTTACTACTCTGACATTTGTGACTATATGAGCGAAATCCAGCCTCATTCACTCTTTCAAATTTCCTCAGTCCTTTAGCTTTGTTGGGAAAGACATGCCAACTCCATATTTACATAGTTGGTAGATTTATAGTAGATCAGTGTAGAATCATAGATTTAGCTTTGGGTAACGTACCTAATAGTAATACTTTACAAACTCGAATGGTGAACTAGGCTGGTTTTCCCTGGGACAGTCTCACCAGCACGTGAATCTGATCAACAAGTCTGATTCATACTGAAATCCTTCATACATGTCAACTCGTTCCATAGACAACTGCCATAGTAACCACATGCAACGAATTGTGCACGAAAAATGCCGTATTCTAACAAACTCAGTATGCTACCAAATTCAGTATTCTAACAAATTCATGCAGTGTTGCTAGCAACGAGTGATTCTACCTGTTGATCCAAGAAGGCAGACCTAGGCGAGGGATGTTTTCATCATGGTACACTGGAGTGTAAGTAAGTATTATATATTGTATATAGCTAGCTATAAAGTTGGATGAATTTGTATTTAATACAGGTACGTATATTGAGCATGCGCATGCCAGTATGCATGCTTGTGTACTAGCTGAACTAGGTAAAATTTACAATAGCGGGTTAGGCTACAAACTATCAATTGGTTTAAGTACAAGCCAATCTTGCCAGAATAATTGTGAGTATAATGTCAGCATAACAAGCAAACTTGGCGCAGAGCACTGACACCTTGCACACTGGCATTGACATTTTGGAACAAGTGCTTGTGAGATTACTCATAATTTTGAGCATGTTAGGCTTGATTTGAAGTAGTGCTTACAAGCATAATAGTCAGTTTAAAGTATACATATTTGACTCAAGCCTAAAATACAAAACCATGTTACAATAGTCATTAATGTTGTCTGATAGCTACTAGCAATGTATTTGCCCTCATCAGTCATAGGTACTGGGGGGCTGCAGGGTGGGCTCTAGAGCTCCAGAAAATTCAGAGTCAAGTTCTTTTTCATAGGCAGCTATACAAGTAGAAGGTGCTATATATATTAGACCTTGGACCCCCAATCATAAATTTTCCTATTATATGCCCATGTGATCAAATTATAAGTTTCTCCCATTACCTCTCAGGCATACTGCACTTGACATTACGTATGTAACATTGCGTATATGATAGGGAATTCATTGAACTCTCTACCATAGTCATATACTTACGTATGTACATACGTACGTATATAAAAAAACATCAACAATTTTAGCACTGAAAATGCAGTTGTAGCATTATGCTGGTAATAAATACGTATTAGGATGTGTCATAGGATCAATATACTCTAATAGAACAGTCAATCATTCCTATTGAAGTAGTTAGGCTTTGAGTGTTACTCTAATAGAGGTGTGATCTCCACAAGTAACATAGTGTTTCTCTGTTGTAGCATTTGTCCCGTTTGCTGAAACTAGCTATACGTGAGTAGCTATGCATTGTTCAAATTTAGGGCTTTAACAAATATCAATTTTTGATAACCGAACATTTTGACAAAAACAAATGAATGTTCTAACATTCATTAGTACAAAAGGTACTCTAAATATCACCAAGGATGGTGTATTACAACATACAATATAATCTTCTTATTTTAAGCTATAAACGTCACAGATCTATTAGGGATAAGTCTGGAAAACCAAAACAAAAAGGCTACACATTTAATAATTGTAAGTGATTAAACAATCTTTGTAGAGACCAAAATCAAATAAAGTGATATTAGTGAACAAATAGTCGAATGAATATCCAAAATTTGAACATTTGTCCAAGCCCTATTTGTCATGGACTGAACTCAGTAGTGTAGTGTATTAGTAGACTTATATTATGCAAGATTGTGGTCTTTATTATTTGCATCACGTGATAATACAAGCAGTAGACACTCGTGGCTTTACTCCTGTTGTGGATCGAGAATCAGCGTGGATCGAGAATCAGCGAGAATCCGCTATCATCACATTGGTGCTGTGACCAGTTCATTAGACTTATAAGTCTAATGAACTGGTCACAGCACCGTAGCACGTGGAATTGATAACGGTACCTGATAAGGCGGGCGAATCATCATTGGTGACCAACTGTTTGTTGTGTTTTGTCTTCTTAGAGTAACTACAGCTAGAATAGAAGAGCTACAATGCAAGAAAATCTCACGAAAGAGCTACAGATCCCTTTTAACGTGCCTCATCAACAAAGTGGACACCAGTATCGACTCAGAAGAGGGACTCAGTAAGAAACAAATCGCTACTCTCACTAGTTCCATCGAATAGTGTGGGGCGTTATTACGAGATATGTACTAGGAGATTATGGCCACTATTCGAGGAGAAGATGAACTAGAGGCTGAAATTGTGGAGAGTGCAGCAATACAGGAAGCTATTAGTGACAAGATAAGTCAAATCACGAGTGTTCTTGATGCAATGACTACGCCAACCCTGAGTGCTTCTGCCCCAGTGTTTGTACCAAGTGAGCAACCACCCATGCTTAAACCGCCGGTAGTAACAACTCATAGAGAACACGTCAGTCGACTACCTAAGTTGCACCTACCAACTTTCTCTGGGGACCCCCTCACATGGCAGAGCTTTTGGGACTCATTTGAAGCAGCAGTTCATTCAAATTCAGTACTAGATGATGTCCAGAAGTTCAACTATCTCCGTGCTCAGCTGCACGACGAAGCCTCACATGCTATTTCTGGTTTTACCCTCACCAGTGCCAATTATCAACAAGCAGTGTCACTTCTACAAGAACGTTTTGGGCAAACCCACAAAATAGTCCATGCTCACATGAGGGCACTCTCAAATTTGCCAAAGCCTACCAATACTGTATCCAGCTTAAGGCATTTTCATGATACCGTGGAAGGTCATATCAGAGGTTTAAGTGCACTAGACACATCTGAAGAGTCATACAATACCCTACTTGTTACCATCATATATGACCTATGGACACCAGACAAAACATGGCTAGATCACATGCTAACCAAGAGTGGACACTTAGTCAACTCAGAGAGAGTGTTTTGACAGAAATCAAGGTCCTCGAATCAGGCAGACCACTGGACTCTACCACAGAACCCACCAATAGCAGTCTGCCTTCAACAATGACTGTATCGTTTTATGCAGGAGTAAACAGTCGCACTTTGAAAAACTGAGAGCAATTCAAGCCCATGTCCTGCATTTACGCCATTCAACAACTCACTCGCCATCTGCCTGCAGCACTGTCTCTGACCACCAGAAGAGGCTTGACATAGTAAGAAAAGAAAGTCTGTGCTTCAATTGTTTGAGGTGGCACAGGGTTGCTCAGTGTAGATCTAAGTCAAGGTGCAAATGATGCAAGGGGAAACACCACACAAGTCTCTGTGAGAACACTGACAAACAGGCCAAGGTGCCCACCCCTGCTACATCAGAATCTCACCCTCCACTACCCCTGTCTACCAGCTCTCCAGCACAATCAACTACAGGACTGACAGTTTCTCTACCAGCTAACCTGTCACTGACCAATGCAGCTCCCAGTAACACTGGCTGCTTGTTGAAAACTACTGTTGCCATTGTACGATCAGGAGACTATCAGTGCCATGCTCACATTCTCTTTGACGAGGGTGCTCAGACATCGTTTATCACTGAACAAGTAGCCAAGAGTCTGAACATCACGCCAAACAAGTCACAGATAATTCATATTTCTGTATTTGGAGGAGGCACCACTCCCAAAAAGCTCCACCTAGCCTTGATCTCACTCCGAACTAATGATGGAGGAGAAGTTCTAATGTCCGTACTTGTCATACCAAAGATTGCAGCCCCATTGCAGAACCTGATACCATGCCCAGGAGACCATTTTCCATATCTTCGTGACCTTCCTCTAGCATATCCTGTGCAAGCTATTGGCAAGTTTGAGATATCTTTACTGGTTGGCGCTGACTTTTATTGGCATATTGTAAGAGACAGAGTCGTTTGAGTTAATAGCCCCACTGCTATGGAGTCTAAGATTGGGTATCTTCTGTCAGGTCCACTCTCGCCACACACTAATGTTGACACAGTTGAGGCACTACATGTTGAATAACCGCCCTTCAAGAAGCCACTGACACCAACCAGTTCTGGAATGTAGAGTTCACTGGTACTATTCCCAAATCCACAACTTTTCTTGCGATTGACCAACGAATTGCGGATTACATTGTCTCTTCTGTACGTCTTCAGGCAGATGGCTCGTACGTAGTCCAATTATCCGTGGAAATATAGCCACCCTTACCTGCTGTCAAATCTTGGCATTTTTGAGAAAAGAACCAGATCCCTTGCAAGAAAACTTGCTCAGACCCCAGAGCTACTCAAGACTTATGTATGGCAACATCATAGCAGAACAACTCACACGTGGATTTATTAAGAAAGTTACGTACAGAGTGTGACGTGCCTCAGCATTGCCATTTCATTCCACATCATGCAGTCAAGAAGGAGTCCGCCACTACTCCAATCAGGATAGTATACGACATCATCCTTGCTAAAATAACTGCCTCGAAGTTGGCCCACCCTTCCTAATTGACCTTTGTACGCTGCTGCTGCGCTTCTAAACGTACAACATTGCACTGTTAACAGACATTGAGAAGTCTTTTCTTCATTTACAGCTAGATGAAGGAGACCGTAAGTTTACACATTTTCTCTGGTTATCTGAGGCAGACAATCCAGAAAGTTCCTTTGAGATCTACAGGTTTCAAGTTGTTTTGTTTGGTTGTGTGAGCTCACCATTCATGCTGCATGCAGCACTGTGTTGTCACCTCAGAAGTGAGCAATCTGCCACTTCTAACGATATACTGGCCAATTTATATGTAGACAATGTTGTACGTATCTGGCTGTTCCAGTGTACCAGAAGCTCTGGAGTACTACCAGAATGCCAGACATTTGATGTCAAAGGCTCATTTCAATTTAAGGAGTTGGGCCTCCAATAGTCCAGAAGTCAGAACTAAAGCTCAACAAGATGAAGTTGCAGACAAAGCAGTACTAGTGAATGTTCTTGGCTTACTTCACAAGACACTCTACGACTTGCATATAAACCATTTCCATCTCTCGAAGTAGCACAGCCAACCAAGAAAGCTGTTTTGCAAGATCTATCAAGGGTGTTTGACCCACTAGGAACACTAACTCAAGTTACAATATTGGCAAAATTGTTTATGCAACAGCTGTGGCAAACTAAGTTGAAGTGGGACGAGCCACTGACCCCAGCATTAACCACAGAATGGCAACGTATTGCCCTGGATTTGAAGCAGACTTCAACTCTTTGCTTACCAAGACAGTACTTGAAGTTTGAATCCAATGACCAGCTAGTGCTCCACACCTTTGTAGATGCCAGTCTTAAGGCCTACGGAGCAGTGGTTTTTATTTGTAGCAACACCAACTCTTCATTTGTCATGGTCAAGGCTCGAGTTGCGCCACTAAAAAATTTACTCTCCCAAGACTGGAATTAATGGCAGCACTAGTTGGTGCATGATTGTGCAGTTTTGTACTATCATCCCTGAACCATCGACATCTTCAACAGATATTCATGTGGTCAGACAGCCAAATTGCTTTGCATTGGATATTTAGTGAGAAAAGACTATCAACGTTTGTTGCTAATCATGTGCAGGAAATACACAAGCTATTGCCTGACGCTACCTGGCAATATTGTCCCACGCAAAGCAACCCAGCAGACTTGGTCACAAGAGGCATCTCATTTCATGCATTGTACAACTCTGACCTGTGGAAACAAGGCCCTTCCTGGATAACTAACAGAGCACAGTGGCCTAAATGGGAATGTGAAGAAGTGCTGCACCTCAAAACAACTGATGAAAGTGCAGAAGATACGACCACCGCAGATGATCCACTGCCCCTGACAAACATTAATCAAGTTATTGACATTAACCGCTACAGTAGTTGGTCTAAGTTGCTTCGAGTAACAGCCTATGTGCTTTGATTCATTCATAACTGTAAACAGACAAGGCCAAACCTCAAACACTCCCAACCACTCACTTTAAGTGAAATTGATGAAGCAGCTTACCTCTGGATTTATCACACACAACAACTTTGCTTCCCAAAAAAGTTTCTTGCACTGAAGTCAAACAATACAGCAAAACACCACCTTCCCTTGATTCGTCAGCTGAAACTTTTTCTAAACGATAGACAACTCATCTGCTGCGGTGGGAGGATCCATAATGCTCACATCAACAGTGAAGCTAAGTTTCCATACCTTCTTCCCAAGAAGCACCCTATTACATCCCTAATTGTATACCATGTACACAAGACCTACCTATACACTCAGGAGTCAATGCCACAACCATAGCTCTTAGACAGAGGTATTGGTTACCCTCTACCAGGCAAGTGGTGAAATCCCTGCTTTGCAAATGTGTGCGCTGCCGTCAAGTAGATGGAAGCCATATCCACGACCTGATCCACCACCTCTCCCCAGTGTGAGAGTCAATGAGGCCAGACCTTTGAAATCACAGGGGTTGATTTTACCGGAGCCCTTCATGTGAAGGAGGTGGGTGACAGTAAGGTATATGTGTGCCTATTCATATGTGGTGTAACAAGGGCAGTACACTTACAGATTGTCGATGACTTATCAGTTGAGACGCTTTTGCAGGCCCTTCGAAGATTTGCTGCCTGCAGGTCCTTACCTCGCATCTTAATTTCAGACAATGCCTCAACATTCGAAGCGGCAGCAAGGGACTTAGAAGAGCTCATCAGCTCCACTCAGATGAGTGAGTCATTGTGTACATTAGGGGTACAGAGTTCAGTCCATGACATCCTCCAGGGCCGCATGAATCATTTCTGCCCACTGTTTGAGCCTGTTCCAAGCCATGATAGTGGCTTGCCTTGTGGGTCTCTCCACCAGACTATTACTTGAGTCACTTCCATTATTATTGGTCGCATGAGTAGAATTCAGTTGTTCATCTTGAGCTTCATCGTTCACATTCACCTCCAGTGGTATCAGTCGGGCTATGGGTCTATTTGTCCTTCCGCCTGCAGTACGGATCTCTGCTGCTCTTGCTAAATCATCAGAACCAACCATCAGCCTTTCCACAATAGCTAGTTTCCACTGAGCTTTTGGTGCATCGTCATGAATGATTACAACATCACCAACTTTGATTACTTGCTTATTACTACTCCCTGCAGAGCGATGGTATTCTCTAAGTGAGGTTAAGTATTCCCTTCTCCACCTTGATTGAAAGTGCTGCAGTAGTTGACTCTGCCTCCTTGCTATTTCCTTAACTTAGGGTGCTCCATATGTATAGGGTCCACTGTCTCATTTACTACCTGATGTGGCAGGAAGGTAATGCGTCGTCCGCAAATAAGGTGGGATGGTGTAAGAGGCTCTGGGTCGTTTTAATCGGATGAAACATATGTGAAGGGTCTATCGTTGAGGACCGCCTCTATTTTGACAATCAGTGTTTGCAGCATGGGGAGAGTAACAAATGCATATCCCAGTACCTTCCTAAGGGCCATCTTTGTGGGACTGATCAAATGATCCCTGGTCCTCTTAGGTATGAATCTCCACTGTAGTGTAGTGTATTAGTAGACTTATATTATGCATGATTGTGGCCTTTATTATTCGCATCACGTGATAATAGAAGCAGTAGACACTCGTGGCTTTAATCCTGTTGTGGATCGAGAATCTGCTATCATTATACTCATCACACTATTACCATACACATACACATTTAGTATTGATATACGGTACCGTTCAACTATAACTTCATTTTTACACGCGTGAATACGCGTGGTACCACTAGAAATGTACACAGCACCCCCGTTACGTGTTTGCGTGGACCACGTTTCCTCGTAGCGTGTGTCGTGTATTTTATCACGGGAACTACACGCGTGAAACAATTACTTAGTTTACACGCGTGGAACAAGCCACGCGTGCACTCACACGTTTAAATTATATACTCACTGAGTATCGAGCACCACCACAGCTGTAAGAAACGCATGTAATCCATTGGTAAACTACCACAGATGTAAGCAACACGCGCGTAGTACGTACATTGGTAAACTGTCAGCCAGCTTCCATCACGTAATTAAGCTACGTACGCTGTAATAGCGCACACATAAAATCTAACGAATAAATTTAGTGGCGCTTTTTGTTGCACGGATACTTAGGTGGATGGTGGATACAGGAAGTACGTTTAACAATGCCAGACGAAGTACGTACAACGCAGGAGATGTAAGAAAATGGTAAGTAGATTTAGGGCGTTAGAGCCTATTATTAACCAAAAGATCACGTGACGAAGTCAGACATTTTGTAGTCTAACTTACGCGCACCAGGTGAAGCACGAGGAGAAATGTCTAGACGCTGTTCAATGCTTGTTGCTGACAATTTTATTACAATATTGCGAAGGGTATCGTTAAAAAGTTACACTACGTAGAGTCTATTTAATATATATACAGCAGTGGATGTTGACACCAAATCAGCTTGTGTGAACACGCGTGCGTGCATCAGTACCTTGCTTGGCGTCGTCGGCTATACCTGCAATAGACAATTCACGTAAACTAAAAGTATATACAATTGCCTATGAAAACGTATGGTTGTTTGGCTTGTGTTACGTATATGGTTCTCGTAAACTTCTATGTATGTAATTAGCCACGAAAACGTGTCGTGTAAACACGAACACGCGGGAGTCTTGTCATGGCATTTCACGTGTCATGCAAATTTACACGTTCCCGTCTCGTGTAAATCATTATTTCCACGATAATTTTTTGCACTTCACACGCGAAATCTTGCGTGATATCATGCGTGGAACGTCACGCGTGTGTGAAGTTATAGTTGAACTGTACCGTAACTGATTGCACGCTGCCGTAATTATAGATATTAATGGTTGTGAATGTACATATGTATGTACGTACATATTTTGTATGTGTGATTGTATGTTAGGGCTGAGTGATATGTGTCTCCAAAAAGAATATCGATAAAAAATTGATAAAATATCTCGATAACTACTGATATTGCAATATGTAGTAAATTGGTATATTATCATAACCAATTATCAAAAATATACGTAGCTATGTATGTATGTATACGTACATGCAAACAACTTGTCCTGGCTGGATTCCTATTTTATACTGATACTTACATTGTGTATAAATTGAATGCAGAGGGAATCCTGGATCCCAGCTGTGTGGCTCCTTTGGCTCATGCCTAGATTACATGATGCCTGGGGGTTCAAGTCACCACTGGCCTGGGATTTTTTCTGCATTCAATAGTTTAGATGACTTTGATGATTGAATATTTCTGACTCCCTGTTTCACAGGCTTATGCCTTCTTACAGGTCCCTAGTGGGATACTATTGTAGTATGGCATCATAGCTATGTGTCTGAAGTAATGTGCTGGGTATAGTGAGCTAATTCCAGCTGTATAATATACCGTATATTGCAAATCGTTCGAGGTGGAAAAGTTTTGCGGTTTTCGCAGATTCATTGGTGACCGCGAAACTTTTCCAGCTAAACTTTTTCGTTCTAGGGAATATCACGGTTGATCGTGAGCACATTTTGACCAGGGCGAATGAACCGCGAAAGTTTTCCAGCGAATTTGAAGTACGTACCTTGTCCATCCGCGAAACTTTTCCACCTCGAACGATTTGCAATATACGGTAAGTACTAGCTACCAGCTGTATAATTATAAACAAGTGTCTGCTAATAAAGTTTTTGTGTAGTGAAGGAACAAGCTAACAAATATAGCTAGCTGTCTCCATACCATATTTGGATATTGATACCAGTAAAATATCATGCTAATCAATACTAATTATCAAAATGTCGCCCATCCCTATTGTATGTATATGTAGCTACATACATAGTTCAGCTGAGTACGTACATAGTTCCTTAGTATGTATATTGTTGTATATTATACTGATCAGATGTTTCAGTAGCTATGCCGTCATAATTATACTAGTGGTACGTATGATAAATTGATAATATCTTAGTAGGATAAAATGTTGTTAATAAAAATGCATAATAAATGAGTACAGCATATCAGCAAACAAATAAATGTTAGTACACTATAGAGTACAGTAGATAACTACAATGTTAACATGCAGTACTATATCCTAAATATCATAAATCTCTCTTTTATGATAACAAGTGTAAATACTTTCATCATCTAAATACCTACAATAGTAGCTAGCTATAGTTCAGTATATAGTTACTACTGGTTGGGTACAATGTTACCAATCTCTACTGTAGTGAGGGAAGATGCCAGGGATGCTTTAACACCTTTACCGCCACTGCACCCTCCAATAACAATTACACTGTGATTGTTTAGTAGAGATATTCCAACACAGTTTCTGGCACTTGTCAGGGAATCAACTTTCCTCCAAGAATTCTTGGATGAGTCATACAGAGAGACATCATATGTAGGAATGGTAGCATCACGACTGCTACCACCAATGATCACAGGAGGGTTGGAGTAGGGAACAGTAGCAGTGCTCCAGTGTATAGGAGATGACAGCTGCTTCCATTGTCTAGTTACTGCACCAGTGGAGAGTGGCTGGCCCAATGATGATATTATCTCTTCTACAGGTATCTGATAATATGTGCTATAACGACTGTCATTACCACTGTATCCCACTATAGTAATGTAGTCTCCAGAGATAGTGGGCTTAATGTTCCACATTGGAACTGGTGAATGAACAGAAACTTCTTTCCATTGTGGTTGATGTTTGTAATTCATTACCTCAATACTATCAAGGTAAGTGCCTGAACTACTGGCCCCTGCCATGACAATTACATGATCATCAGAAGTTACTACTCCTGGTAAGTATCTGTTGTGTAACATATCGGGATAACAACTATACCAGCTGTTTGTTTTGCTGTTGTAGGTGGTGACCTTGTTGTGATATTTGTTTGTGGTTGAGTCTATTCCACCAAAAATGGTCAGTTTGTCATCTACCATGTGTATGACACCCAGACGATGTCCTGATCTTGGCAACTGTTTCCATTGGCTTGTATCATAATAGTACACTTCATGTAGATTGTCAACATTACGGGTAGAACCAGTGCAGTAGATTGTTCCATTGGACACAGCAACATAGGCATTATGCATTGGAGTAGGTAAGTCAGTACAAGTTGTCCACTTGATATGATAGTTACCACTCTGTAAGGCTTCTGCAAAGGGAGGTATCTCCTATTGGAGGAAATTATATAATGTAACTCACATGATCTCTTCATTATGCATGGTATGTACGTAGCTATAGTTAGCACATACAGTGAAGTGTTGATTATCCAACTGTGTTAATATATGTAGGTGTGTGTTTTATTATAGTGTTTTGAATTGAGTGAAGGCTTCATTGTAATACTTCATGCATGTATACTGTAGTGTATGGATCAGTGTTTTATCTTGCATATAGTTTTGATAATTGATACCCTACTATGATTTAATTTTATTTGTTTCAAACCAATTACACTGCATAACATGCAGAAAATCTTTGATCATACATAAATGCCTTTAATTTATGTGTTGAAGTAGCTAACATGTTGTACACATCATAATGATTTGATAGTGCAAAAAAGAATGTTCGAATATTCGGTCAACTGCCATTATACAATATTTGAATACAAAAATCACTATTCGTTTGAGCCCTAATGAATATTCATAATCTTTATGAATTTGGACACCAGCTAGTCAACATATTTGTTTGGAGTGATTATTTTATATGCTAGCATGCAACCGTGGAGAGACAGGGAAAATTGATGTTACAGAATGACAATGGTTTGAGATGGCTCACGACAGAGAAATACTGGAGGAAGCAATGCCAGGTGGGGCTAATCTAAGAGAGTGTCACAAAGTAGTAAGAAGACACATGTGTCTGTGTGTTTATGTATCTTTTCGTATGTACGTATTTATGTCTGTGTGTTGCAGTTCTGTGTTATTTTAAACAGTTGTATATTGCTAACAAGATACGTAAGTGGTACATAGCTACATTGTATGTAAAGTTGTTGCAGCCTTAAAAACTTCATAAATATACTGAAGGTCTCAATTCTCATGTGGTACGTACGTACGTACGTATGTAATATGTTGTTTTTATACATGGATTTTAGGTAAGTAATATTCCCATTGTTATCATGTTATTTTGCTTCTGTTGTAGTAAAGTAACCTGTGGCTGGACTTTGACAAGTACTGGCTATATGCACTTAGTGGCATCTGTTATGTAGGTATGTAAGTATGTGTTTGTACATATGTACGTACATATGAGTGCTACAGGTTACATATGTACATGTAACACTTTCACACCTCAGATCAAAGGAATCTACAGGGATACATAAGCCATGTATCCCTATTCTCCTTCACATCTAGTGTACACCAGTGTACATGATCAAAAGGCAGATCAAAGAGTTCAAAGGAAAGATTTTCCCGGGATACAACTAGATGTACACCGGATCATGTACACTGGTGTACACTAGATGTGAAGGAGAATAGGGATACATGGCTTATGTATCCCTGTAGATTCCTTTGATCTGAGGTGTGAAAGTGTTACATGTACATATGTAACCTGTAGCACTCATATGTACGTACATATGTACAAACACATACTTACATACCTACATAACAGATGCCACTAAGTGCACACCGGTGTACATCTAGTTGTATCCCAGGAAAATCTTTCCTTTGAACTCTTTGATCTACCCTTTGATCGATAAGTTGGTGCATCACTAGAGCTCTTTATATAGGCGCATAAATGTAATATCGATTGTGGCTTTTAGTTTTCTAAATTAATCTTTATTTGTAGTTGAAATATATACTTTGTTACTAGTCTTAAAATGTTTGTTTTCGTATCCATGGAAGTTTAGAAGCCGATATAAGCCAAAAAATGCCATTTGAGGTGAGTTTCTCACGTGATAAAAATAATCTACATATTTACTGTGTGACTTAATGTATCTACATTAATCTACTCTATTTGTAACACACTCACCATTAGTTTATCAGCGATTAAACGCGATTTTTGCCCATTTATAAGTCCTGCAGCTTAATAAAAAGTTGTGGTAAACCCACAATTACCAGCACTACCATGTAAGAACGTCATGACAACGATGAAATAGAGTCCCACAATCACAACGAGTACCCGTTACTATATAAAGAGGCGGAAATATCGACGTCAAGTTTGGGCAAATTTTTAGAGTGCCGGAAGTGTTACATATTACTTATAACATGTGCACTCGTGATTTACCTGATATGTATGCCCGAAGCCCGAGGGCCGCAGGCCCGAGGGCTTCGGGCATACATATCAGGCAAATCCCTCGTGCCCATGTTACAACTATTACATATGCATACACACTGTTTGCATACTGGATGTTCGTATTTTGGTATTATTTTGAGAAGTACATAGCTACCACTGCAAAATAATTGAAACAACCTGCTGCCTATAGCTGGCTGTCTTGCATTAGCAGCAAGAAACATAGTAGTCTATTAGTGTTCACATACGTATGTAGCCGATGTAACCTCGGTAATTGATGGCTGGATTTTAGGGCTTTTGAGACAGTTTTTTGAGATGGGCACTAATTTTGGCTAGCAATTAATTGGAGCAGTTTCATCTCATCCATCCCAATTGGTGCCCTCCATAATTATCATTCTCACATTCATCACTCCAGAAAAGCAGACCCCTTCACATTGGCTGTGGAGACACTGCATGTGCATGGATATTTCTTAAAGTGTAGCTACGTATAATCTTGTGCAATAAAATGGATTTCTCATTCACACTGGAGGTTCTGAACATATTTTTACACAAGCTACACATAGCTACACATATGTATACATGTAGCCATTGTTAACAGAACCTTTGTCTGAAGAACCTTAGTTCAGGGAGTTTTGCTTACACGTACGTAGTTATAGAAGCCTGTGGACTGACAGCTGTTCAGGGTTGAAACGGGTCGGGTCATCCGGGTCACGTTTTTCCGGGTCAAACGGGTCTCATCCGCTTTATAAAATATCCGCATCTGTCCTGGAATGATTGTACAGTTAGAGTATTTCAATCATTTGGTGCATGGATAACGCACAGTCACACACCTCAAAAGTATAGAGCCTTTAACCATTTTCATATCATTTATATAAAATTCAAATACTACTTTTCAGTGATCACTCATTGGGGCAGCATTAATACAGCATGAAAAATGCTACACAAGTTGTCCAGTGGGAGCCACACCCAGTTTATGCGTATGAGAGTACCTACGAATAAAGCTTGCTGATGTTTGTATTTGGTTAATATATACGTACGTAGCCTGCATCTATATACGTACACATTTACCTTTTTCTCTTGCAAGTAATCTTTGCTGTATCACAGAACCAATTAGTCATGCCCGAAATGTAGGTTTCGGCACATGCCTCTACTTTAATTAAACCGGGTCTGACCCAGATTACTATCCGGGTCAGTGGGTCATCCGGGTCAGTGATGCTGACCCGGTTTCAACTCCGTTGCTGTTGTCAACATGCAGTACTGCAGTATTTGGCCCTGAGGATCAGATGACAATGAAACACTCAGAACTGCCAGGTTTGTTCCAAATGGTTTGGCATACCTTTGAAAAGCTTTACTCCTACATTGGCCCAGTGGTGAGAGTTGGGATTCCTGAGTTGCTGCAATAGATCGTGACCAGAGAACCCTGATGCATCAATTCCAATCTGATGTATAAAAGCATGCAGTCATTACACCTATAGCTAAACGATGTCTTGTCAATAGAGCCCATGATTAGCAACCAGCTTATTGCTCAAAAGTTTCACTAATTATGCTCAATATTATCATCGTATTTGCTGTTGTGACTGGGACCAAAACCTTTGTTATAAAAGTTAGACTGTTTTATTAGAGTATATTGATCATTTGTTATGTTAGCATTAATTCTTGGTGCATTTTCCTACCTATTACACTTTTAACTACGTACCTAGCTATGTATGTTTACGATTTTAAGCAGGTGCCTACTCCTGATGCGAATACGGATAGAGAACCTGGTGCATTCCCCACTGCATCATCCACTGCAGCAAACCTGCTAGCTAACAGAGCATGGCTCCTCCTGATCATGCACAATAGAATGTCGGTACTCTTGAAAAATGTATTTGTCTTCAATATTTTATGTAAATACATGGGAAGGTTGGATTCTGACAGTCATCCATGGATATGTTAAGTCAGTGGTTGAAAACATTTGGTTGAGTTATGCATAAGCGAGAAAAGTGGGGGCTAGGGGGCCATTGCTCTATTTTGAGATTCTTCATAGGAATTCATTTTTAAATAGAAATTATATAACATCCAGATTTTATTCAGATATATTGTTTTATTTTGGCCTTAATCCAAAGTGTGGCCAGACCAAGAATAAGGATGATACAGAGAAACATACTGGGTATAATGTTATTTTGATATTTGATAGCAAGAGAACATGTAGCTATGTGGTCTATATATTGATGTACTATTATAGCTACGTACGTACGTATATATGCGTGCTGTAGTATATCATGCATACTATATAGCTATGTATGTTGTAAGTGTATGGCTGTACGTATATACATGTAGCTATCCTGTGTGCATGTGTGTATATACGTACTTTTGAGTCATTAATTGGAATCACCTTGTGCTAAGCAATTTTGGTTTACTTCATGGGCAGACACAAACAAATAATTAGTTTATTAGTGAACTATTAAGTCAAGTGATCATGCTCTGTTCGATGTCAACAATACACACTTGCTACGTATGTATATGCATAGATTTCAGCTGCTTGGCCCACCGTGCCTATTGACTTAAGATTTATATAAATGTCACAAATATTCAATAGTCACATGATCCTTGATCATTATGCTGGCATTATGCCTGATGCTTTAGCACATCTATCATGCTAAAAATTATGCTGACATAATCGACGCAGGCCAACCTATACATGCAGGAAAATCCTGAGTCGGACCACTAAGATTCTAGTGAGAGCAATTCTCTCTTTCTGCAAGCTTTGCATTTATATCATTAAGCAAGTGTCCTTCTGGTGGCATCAAGTTTTTAAATGGCTAGCACATGCCTGATTTCTTGAAATTGCATTTGTCTGCATTTTATAGAATGGCATGGTAGCTACGTATATTTAACACATTTCCATGGTTAAAAGATACCATTACGTATACTGTGAACTTCATGGACTGATGGTACTCCAACATGCATAACAGCACATGTGTCTCTTTGATTTTGGATCTGATTATTAATCAGTATAATGGCACTGTTTGTTATCATTCACCATTCAGACCTAGTGATCATGGTTACCGTAGCTTGTTGGCTTCTTTTTTAATGTCATTAGAGATTATTCTCCCTCACCTCCAAGGAATATTTTACACCGGAAAGCAGTTCCTTGATCACACATTGTAGCTCTCTGTACATATTGGAACAACATAAAGGATGGTTCTGTGGATGGTACCACTGAGTTTGTTACCAGATCCTTAGTTGATGTATAAAACAGATAACATTGTCTATACCAACTCAACTATTTGGTGGATAGCTTGTCAGTGTACCTATTTGACTAAGTTATAAGTACGTACATGTATTTATTGAGCTCCAATTTTTCAGTTGCATTATAAACATGCTATGAAAACTGTCCAGCTAACTCAAGTTTAATTTTCTACACTGTCAATATATAGGAACCAAATCATTTGTGTTGCTAGTGCTAAGATGTAATGGACGACAATTTTAGTAGCCATATCTAAAGTCACAGAAACTATGAAATGATACACCAGTATATGGAGGAGGCAAGGATTTGACAAAAATTCAGCTACAACATATTCTACACTCAGTAGTGAGAGCACTTTGGCACAGTTTGGCAGCTGTCCAGGAGGTTCTTTCTCTGTGATCTGTATCAGCTGCATGTACATGTATTAGTTATCGCAGTATGATAGTTATTACCCAAGTCTAAGGTGAAGCCGAGGAGTAATAACAAGGGGTAATAACTAATGAACAACGAGGGGTAATAACTAAAATAATACATACATAGTATATAACTGGATATGCGTACGTACATCCTGGTAGCTACCTTTCTGAATAAAACTTGGCAACTCCAATAAATTAACTCAGAAATAGCTATCACTACGTATCTGTATTGATCACTTTTACATACAGGTACAATTAAGATCTACATACAGTAGCTACGTAGCTATGTATTTTACATTTGAGTTATGTAACCAATGATGACGGTTGAAAAACTAATTTTTGATTTATGGAAAGATACTGGAAATGTCAGATTTACATATGCAAAATCTTAACTTTCCTGGGGTTCAGGAATACGTCATGTGTAACTACACCCTATTCACTGGTGTAGCTATACAGTGATAACTAAGTTATCCATCCTTGACGATTTTGATCCACCCACACATTGGAATATACGTACGTAAGAATATCTTCTTGTTCTGTCTGTACTGCCATTACTTCTGCACATTTCCTAAAGTTTCTTAGATGAGAGAGAGCTACGTAGCTATAGAACTTAAAACTATTTCAGTAAACTGGCACCACAAAAATAAGCAAATTTAAAGCACAGGCTATGTACCCCTATATGAAGTAAATATTTGTGCTAGGTGTGCTCAATCATGTATGGATTGTCCCAATAATAACTCATGCTCAATATACATAAGTAGCTGAGAATGTCTTCTTATTCTGTATTAGTATGTGCTGCCATTACTTCTGCACATTTCCCTAAAATTTCCTGATTTGTTAATAGCACTTAGCTAGATGAGAGAGAGAGCTACAGAACTTATTTCAGTAAACTGGCACCACAAAAATAAGCAAAAGCACAGGCTACCCCAATATGAAGCCAATAGTTGTACTAGGTATGGTTAATCTGCACGCAAGGATGTAATGTCCAGCTTAGATCAGATTTGTCATACGTGTTATAGCCAAACTCTGCATGGCGAACTATTTGGTTGCTTTATCTAAGGTCAGATTTTGGAGCTTCTGTGACAATTGTACAGCATCACGGATCCCAATTGTGATCATCCAATATTCTACTATTTGATTAGCTGGGAAGTTTCCATATACGAGTAGAGTATAGATAAAGTCTTCAAATGAAGATGTACCTATCCAAACTGTCATGCTTTCTTATCTCTCTTGAGTCTACTCTCAGCAAAAGCATTGAAAACATAGAGAATGATGTTGACAACAACGTTAACCCCTCAGCAGTTTAGCAGTAAAGTCAATAATATATTCATGGTGGATGATGGGTAAAGCACTGTGAGGGCAGCTTAAATCATTAGTGACAGATAAGGCTTTGCTACAAGCACAGTGGAAGGTATAGATGAGAATACAAGCATAAGTATCAGCATACTCAGTCTTGTGAAGAGGGCACTTAAAGCTACTGTCAATAAACCAATCTTTTACTTTAGCTACGTATGTGGCTACTTTTCATGAACACAAAGGCAAGAAGTCTATGAGATTGAATACAAGGAAAATTCACACCTCTTGTTTTCTATGCTCTTCAGGAGGAATGAGGATAACTTCTACTCTTGTATATCAGTACCTTGTCAATCCCCCTCAGCGACATATGGAACTCTTTCTATTCATTGATCATGGGTTGGCTTCCATGTTTTCTTGCCTGCTCTGCTCCTCACTGATGTGTCCAGTCCAGTTCAGATACGTAGTCCAGGTGTCCCATAACTACGTATCAATGTTGACATAACGGATGGCTAATTGTCTACAAGCAGTGACTGGTTTCCGTAATTTCTTCAGTAGGTCTTTGTAGGGACTGTTTTGTAGCTACGTATGTAGCAGGGTAGTTATGAACTTTCTGATGAACTACCTATTCCAAACAACAATTTAGGTTACTTCCTTATAGGGACATGTGGGTGGAATGAGTGCCATTAGAGCCAGTTAAAAGTTCTTTCATCTTCTGGATGTACGTAAGGCTCTAAAGTGTACGGGTTTACATACGTAAGAATGAATAATTATGCTGTTATACTGATTTCTAACAGTATAATATCATATTATATACTATATGCCTAATAAATTTAACCCTGGCTATATCCAGTATTATATACTAGACAGATGCTTGCAGCATTGTGGGGTGAGACATGCCAATATGCAATAATTAGCTATTATACATATCTAGTTTTCAGAGAAGTGTTGTTTGTGCCAGAGATTAAACCGGTTAAATGCATGACACTGCGCAGCTGTAATTTAGGGGTTCACTATTATCACTCGATCTGAGGTCCGGAAGTGATGTAATAACCATTAGCAATAAACTCCGCGCATTTGTTAGGGTTTAATTTCATACAAGACATTGTCACAAGAAGGTCACGTATGCGCTGAGAATTATACTAATGGACAACACTATCATCATTGGGAAACTTAAGCGGGAGGAATTATGGCTTTTTTCATCTAGACTATCAGGAGTATCTGGCAAACTTGGGTGTTTAAGGTGAGAAATTTATGAAAGCTACTGGGTTGTGCTGTAATTAAAAAAGAGGCTATAAAGTGCACTCCCATAAATGTATACTACTTTCAAAGGTGAAGGTATAAATCAGTGATTTAGTTGGTTATATAATATGTGCATTGTTTATTTCATGCATGACAATATTAATTTTATTGGTAAGGCACAGGGTGTTGCAGATATGCCCACCAAAGTTGGATTTTTACAACAGTTTTAACCGAGGGGTTAGCAACAAAGCTAAATCACCAACGAGATTTACAAAGATTTGCTGAAGGCTTACCAAGATTTTTGATCACGTGCTATGTGATATACAGAAATTTACTAATAGTATGTGTTCAATTTGAAGATAAAGATTTAAGATTTATGGAAAAATCTTTGGCAGACTCCTACAAGATTTAAAGGTTGTTGCTGCCCAGTTCTAACAGTCACAGGTTGATTTACTATGTATGTTGTATCACACCCCCGTGGCTTTATTTTAAAGGTTAATTATCCATCTGCAGTGTGAACATAATCGACATCTATGTACTTTATATACTGTGTATGGCAAAATATTGGAGGTTTTGTCTGTAACATGCTTATTTAGCTAGCAGGTGATTCACCAATTTTTTAAACCCAATAGTTTGTAAATAGCATATTCATCAACATTTTATCCCTCCAATTATTTTGCCATCAATAGTATGCTATAGGTATTTGAAGCATTCAGCATCGATTTAGTATAATATTATATTGAAATAAATTGATTGTGTATTGTGTAACTTTATATGTGTGTCTGTACGTTACATACAGATCAGTGATCAAGAGGTGTGTTACCCATAAGTACTAAAGGAATGAATTTTGGAAGAGGGATAGTGTAAAGATAAGTGGTCTGTAGGTACTGAACCAAAATCTAATTTTCTAAAGAATCATACAACACCGTTATATTGGAATATCTCAGCTATAGGATTTATCATCACAATAGAAATTTTCCAGCAGCAAGGTCAAAACCAAAGTTACAAACTCACAGTGCATGTGCTCCGAGTGGGAAGCCACTATCATCACAAATTTTAGAGGTGGAAGGAATAGTAAGCAGTCCTGACTATATCGTATAACATAAAATTTTGATGGCAAAAATTGACGAATTTTGTCTATTGTCAATTTTTTAAAGAAATCATACAGAACATAGCATTGCTCTACTTTTGCTTTGCATTGCACTTTAAATAGAAATTGAGGCTTGAAACAATATTTGTTAATATTTTTCTACAAAGTTTTATTCTATACGGTACTTACTCTTTATTTGTTATTTCATATTACACAATTTTTGTAAATACATAATTTTATTTTGTAATTTTGCATTTTTGTATTGTAGTCACGTGGAATCTAGAAATTAATGTACAATCATATAATGAAGTACAATTATTAATGAATCAAAACGTGAAACAAAAAGTTGCTTCATGTTGATAATCAAGGTTGAGCAAAATCAGAAAGGCTGTTACAGTAACAGTTGAATAATAGAAGAGGTCCTACAGGTACAACGGCTCAACTTGAAACAGTTTCAGCTTTTGGCAGACTCCCTCACTTATTCAATGGCACAGTGGCTATGGGACATTCCATTACAAAAACCTTTGCCATAATTGCATGTTGTTTAATTACTATAAGCCGGCCTGTAGTTTAATAGACATAATGTACGTATACATGAAATCCTGATTGGGTAACAAATGTACAATGCGTATGTGAGTACAGAAGCTGATAAGTATCCTTGTTTTATTTATAGGCACTTCCACACTATAGTTAAAGCACATCTAATGCAATGGTATATGAACAATTCCGCTATGTAATGCACACTATTACCAAGATTGTACAAGAAATGCAACATCTATATAATTATGATACCTGCTACAGACAGCTGAAATAACGTTACACTACAATGATCGATGACATACACATCAATCGGATTTATTAAATTTCAAATGAAGTTATAGACGCGCATGAAATAATTCTGATGACGTTTTACAACACAATCTATTGAAACGTCACTTCCGGACCTCAGATCGAATGATAATAGTGAACCCCATATAAGTTGCCAAAGCGTGGGCTTTCTCGCAAATCTAGCTTCTCTTTGCTCAGGTGTTTCTGCTGCCCTTCTTGATCTGGCCTGTTCCCTCCTTCATCTGAGCCGCTCTTCCCTATCCATCCAGATACGCCGCTACGTGCTTCGAACTCCAACCTCAGTAAACCACGCCGGTAATTCTTCGTGTGATGAACACACATACCAGCCTTATATAGATTGTCAGTAAATCTACCAATTATTCTTTGTGTGATGAACACACGTACCAGCCTTATATGGATTGTCAGTAAACTCTACCAGTTATTCTTCGTGTGATGGACACACGTACCAGTCTTATGATGGATTGTCAGTAAGCCATTTCGGTTAGATATATTGTCAGTAAACCAATTGGTGTAATTTAGATTTTCTATGGAAGAATTTATAAGTTTTCCGTGTTTTATTGTAATTGTCCGTAAACTGTCACTCGTACCATTCGTATCGAAAGTGTGGGGATCACTCAGGCTCGCCCCAATTACAACACAATAACTATTGTTTGTAAAAATAAATGCATGCATGACAGAGTTAAAAATAACTAACTATTATAATTACGTACAGTGTACGTAGCCAATGTATACAGTGAACCCCATAATTATGCCTGTGAATACAGAGTGACTTCTTATGGTGTGATAATGCATTTGATACAACTTTATCAATATGTTGGGCTTTGCCAATACAACGCATGGAATAAAAGTATATCTGGATCTCGATGTGACGTCACGATATTTTAAGAAAGTGATGTATTCCTCTTTTTCGGCTTAATATCTCAATAATTCGTTACAATATTATTATTTAAAATGTTGTTTTATGATCAAATAAACATATTTAACTAATAAAATGGCAGTGTGATTTTCCATGTCAGTTCACCTTTAATTTAAGGTCAGCCTTATGCAATAGAAAACCAATCATGATAAACCTACCACACTCTGTGTTTGCAATGTGGGTGATGAAGTTATTGTAAGAGATTCCCAAAATACTCCAGGTTTGTGAAAGGGAATTGTAGAAAAGATAACTAGTGCTTTTTGTCATCCAAAGTAGCTACTTAATGATGGCATAGTGATAAACCGTCATGTTGATCATATCAGCAAACGACTAATAGAACAAGACTGACATTGTTACTCTTTTGTCAGTCAAAATATCCTTTTACATCCTCATATAATACCAAACACAACGAGTTACAATCACTTCAGTGCTATGTACGTACATACGTAGATCAACTCAAGAGACAATATCCTGCAAGAGATTTGTAAACTTAAAAAAGGGAAATTAGCTGGAAAACTTGCTAAGACATAATGTCAGAAGTAAACTGATTTTGATCAGACATTTAGAAATTTGTTCAGACAAAATAGTGTAAAATATGGAAAATACTTTAAAATCGACAAAAAACCAAAAATTTGTCCCGGACAAAATGTCCGACCAAGTTTCAAAATGTCCTGACATCCGGTCCTTTGGTCGGGAAATGTCTGATGTCCGACCGTTATTTCAGGCTGTGTGTACGTATGTACGTACATATGTAATTATATGATGTGTAATCACTGTATACACACTTGCTTTATAATTATTACTTAACACAATAGAGTTAACTTATATGTACATACATAGATGTTGGCTACCACCGTGTCATAATGTTACCGTAACTATACATGTTTAACTACAGATATGTACGTATGTAGCTATGTACATTGCAGGATTATAAATTTTCATTATACAACGTACGTACATACAGCTAGTCTACTAGACTGTTACAATTTTGAAAATCATTTACAAGTACGTATATAATATATGTACATAGCTAAATATTACCTAGTAGTGCTCACATTTTGTGCTGTTCTTGTACGTGGAGGCAAAGGGGAGGAAATAACCACTTAAAACTACATATAAATGGTAGCTACGTATGTACATTCAACTTTACAAGCCAATAGCTGCATAGCTACAATATCTATTATTTCACTGTTACAGTAATAACTAGCTATTGTTTGTACAAAACTGTATGCATGCATGTACAGTTAAAACTATATTACGATTACAGTGTAGCTATGTAACCAAATGTACAGTAAACTTCATACGTAATAATCGTTGAAACTACATTAGGCCTCCGGGAATTATGCGGGAATAATTTAGGGAATTTTGTGGCAACTTAGTATTCTAGAATTATTCCGGAATATTGAGAGCATAATACGGGAATAGTCGAGCATAAAATAGGAATAATGAAGCAGAGTATTCACTCACCAATAATAAATGATGTTAGACATCTGGATTTCTCGTTTGCATTTGACGTGCCTATTTCCCACATCACGTGTGTAGTTATCCACGTACCAATATATTAGAAGCTCACGTAATTTTTCAATTATGGCGAAGCAAAGTAATCCTACTGTTAGTAGTGTGCTAGATGCACTGAACAGTGAAGAGGAAATATCAAGCGAAGATAATGAATCTGAATACGATAATACAAGCGATTGTGAGGTTACTGAGGAAAGGACAGATCAGGAGATCAAACAGGACGGGACAGACAGTGAACAGTCCTCCATACCTAGTTCATCCTCCATACCTAGTTTGTTAAGTGTTCTTCGCGCTCCATGATTATCAGACCTCACAAGGAAGAGAAAGACGCAGACTAACCCTGGGAAACCGCGTAAGAAAACTCGTCCTACTTCATCTGCTGCTTCTGAACCAAAGGGTATTTATCCACAAGATCGACTGAAGAAATTTCCCAAAGAACAGCTAAGTGTTTCTGCAGGGAAATTGTTTTGTAAAGCGTGCAGGGAAGAATTGAGTTTAAAAAGCTCCAGCCTTTCCAATCATTTAAAGTCACAAAAACATAAAGACGGCAAGAGACGACTACAAAAGAAAGAGGCTGGCGAGCGAGATATTGCAAAACAATTGGCAGTTTACAATGAAGAAAATCGTACGGTGGGAGAAACTCTTACAGAAAGCACACAAGTTTTTCGTGTGAAAGTTGTCTCAACATTTCTGCGTGCTGGTATCCCTTTAAATAAATTGGATGTATTTAGAGAACTGTTTGAAGAGAATGGATGTCGGCTTACAGACAAGCGTAATATGTTTGATTTAATTCCATTCATTCAAAAGCGTGAAACTGGTGCTATTTCTGAAGAAATTAAGGGAATGGATGTCTCTGTTATTTTTGATGGCACTACTCGTTTGGGCGAAGCATTAGCTATTGTTCTTCGCTATATTGATAATGAATGGAAGATTAAACAAAGGTTGGTCCGTCTTCAGATTGTAGTAAAGAGTTTGACTGGTGAAGAACTTGCAAGAGAGCTCATAGCAGTATTGTCTGTTCAATATAGCATTGGAACACAGCAGTTGCTGGCTGCTATGAAAGATCGTGCATCTGTGAATGAGGTAGCTGTTCGTACTCTGAAAATCATTTACCCTAATCTTTTAAGTGTTGGCTGCTTTTCACACACCCTTGATCGTGTAGGAGAACACTTTTTAACTCCAAATCTTTCCGACTTCATAACATCTTGGATTAGCCTATTTTCTCATAGCCCAAAGACCAGGATTTTGTGGCGTGATCAAACAGGGAAGTCAATGGCTACATACAGTGCAACTCGCTGGTGGAGCCGCTGGGAGGTCATTGAGCAAGTTTCTGTCCAGTTTGGTGATGTTCTGCCTTTTTTACGTATGGAGGGAGGGTCTTGGTTCAGCCACAACCACTGCAAAGTTAATCACATTTTTTACAGATCCCCAGAAGAAGGCGCTGCTTGAAGTTGAGCTTGCCTCCATTATAGACTGGGGAAGGCCATTTGTAACAGCTACCTATTCTCTGGAAGGGGATGGCCCTTTAGCATTAGAATGCTATGAAAAGATTGAAACAGTCAAGGCAGCAATTCGTATTGCACACATTCCAAATCTTGATGCTGTTGCATGCCGGTTATCTGTGAGTGCTGAAAAAAGCTTACTGCAGAGAGCCTTTCCTCCTTCTCATTCCCGAGGATCAGCATCTGCAAGCCAGACATTACACCAAAGAATTGTTCGGTATGGTACTGCCTGTGTGCAACCTGGCTTGAATTATTTCGAAAAACATTTCAACTCTAGTCAAGATACGCTTTCAGCATTTAAAGCTGCTCGCTACTTTTCACCGCAGAAAATTAATGATATTCAGCCAAATGCAGATGCAATCAATGCATTAAAATCATTTCCATTCTTGAATTCAAAGACTATTCTTGATGGACTCAAAGAAGAACTGCCATCCTATCTTGCAAAAGTAACTGACATTGACCCAAGTATTGACATTCTTCAGTGGTGGAACCAAAATGAATCAGCTTTACCATGCTGGGCAGCTGCTGCCCGTAAAGTTTTACTTGTACAACCTTCATCTGCAGCATCAGAAAGAGTGTTTTCGTTACTAAAAGCTTCTTTCAATCCCCAGCAGCAGAGTTCATTGCAAGACTATATAGAAACATCATTGATGTTGCAATACAATGGCCGTTGAACATGCTTAGCTGAACTTTAAAACTTCTGTAGTAACTTTGTACATCATACCTTGTACTACATTGCTAGATTGTGTAGTAACATTATAGTATATTTAAAAATTACAACTTGTACAATACATTATTGGTACAAAAATTTTAGAATAATGATTACAATGAGCAGCATAAAAGAATAATTATAAGCATAATGAAGGGTTTTTAAGGGAAATTCGGAATAGCATAATAAGTAAAATTTGGAGCATAATTCCCTGAGGCCTAAACTACATGTTTCAGCTAACGTAGCTACACTAATAACCAGATTATCAAGACTCACGATAGTGTGTCGCGAGGCCAAGAAGAAGCACAGCAATGCGACCACTGAGTGAGTTATTTACACGTAGCACCGCCCTCAAACTCGCAAACGCTCTAGCTAAGCCGCCATTAAAGCTATCGCTTAGTTATTACCGACCCACAACGTTCTTACTACAAACCGAGAATGGAGGAAATAGGTGCCACCATTCCTAAGTACCAGCCATTGCGAGTTTTATGGCGCCCGTTGTGTGACTACGCACAACGAACCATCCTTTCCTGCCCAATTCACCCGTTTACTAGACATTTTAATTAGTACCTTCAATGTTTGAAGAATCAATATCCCGAAGTTCATCAACATCAATTCAGCCATTCTTCTGAAACAGCCTTATAAATGCCTTCCTGTCACCGCAAAAATTTATTACGCGGCAGTCGTTTTTTTTCTTGTTTCTTTTATTTTCATCGCACACTTTTTTCGGGGGCTTGCGAGAGCTTTCGTGAACCTCAGAAGTTATTTTCAAACTCTCTTTTTATACATTCACTTGTTTATCTAATAACTCACTCATTTCTTCATGGATTTCAGCCAAATTTGTATCAGCACTTCTTCTATGTATGCTCTACCTGTCATACAATTATTAGTCTGAAGTAAACACTTGAATGTATTTGAGGAGGGCTATTACTCTGCAGGTTGATAGTTGTCATAACTTGGACCCCCTTCGAATAATTTGCATAAACTTTCAGATATACAATCTATATTGATGTATCACTCTGTAGTGAAAGTTTAAAAAAATCTCAGGCTTGAGTTTTCAAAATTAAGCTTCAAAGTTTAATTTGCAATATTGTGTGCTAGGCAAGTACAAGTTATGCCCATGCAGTACTTCTCTGCTGCTTGCTAGTAATAACATCTGTTTATACTTCCAAAAAAGTAGTGATATGTTAAACAAAAACACCCTGGGTGTAAAAAAAATGCGAGGCCAATCAGAAGCAGCATTGCAAATAGGTATGTATGACCAAAAACTTTGATATCAGTTGAGAAATTACTTATCAAAAATCTTTTTAACTACTTGAATGACATACAATAGTTTATAGCATATTGTCACAACTATGATTGGCTTTGTCACTTGGCCACCTTTTTCACACCATCATTATTAATAAAGGTGGCCAAGTGACAAAGCCAATCATACTGTAGTTGTGACAATATGCTATAAACTATTGTATGTCATTCAAGTAGTTAAAAAGATTTTTGATAAGTAATTTCTTGGCCTCAACTGATACCAAAGTTTTTGGTCATACATACTGTACCTATTTGCAATGCTGCTTCTGATTGGCCTCGCACTTTTTTTACACCCAGGGTGTTTTTGTTTATTTTACTTATGTGTTATGCAAGTGAAAATGAAGTACATGTTGTAAGTACATACATAGCTATGTACATAACGTATATACGTAAGTAAATATGTTATTGTTTAGTCAAATTGTTATGTATATAGTAATGTAATGTCATGCACATTCATACTTCAATGCTTATGCATATAAATGTCTCGACATTAATTTCCAATAAACAATACATGTAAGCAAATCCTGCATTTAATTTAACAAAGCTGACAGGTCCAGGGTACACAAATAGTGAGCTGCCTCTAGAAGATAATACAAGTACCATTGTAGTACTTATACAATAGAGAATTGTAAGAGGCTAGCTATAGCTATATACGTACGTATAAAGTAGTTTGCAGCCTCATGTTGATGATATGCTTTTGACGTTCAGAAGATGTAAACATATGTATGAGCACATGAGCAGTGATAGGAGATACATAGATGTACTATTGGGATCATATAATTCACAATTAGTGTTGTTTGAAGACATTGTACTGTAGCTTCTAGAGAGTTCATGGCCTCAGTACCTAGCTACGTACCTATCTGACATGGTAAGTATGTAGTAGTAAATATTGAACTGCTGGCATATATGTATATGTGACCCGGCATGAGAAACCGGGCTTATGTACACAAGGTACATCTATTTGTATTACAGTATGTATCTCCTTTACTATTTCAGATATTAGAAATCTGTAAGTTGCATGAGATTTGCTATAAAAAGCTGCATAAATGGTGAAAATTTTATTAGACTCTTATGATTACTTGTAAAGTTATTTAAGTTTGAAATCCAAAAATGTGGTCAATTTTTATGTGTACATAAGCCCTAATTTCTCATGCCGGGTCACATATTCAGTTCCACATACATATGTGCGTATTTGACCCTACGTTTATGCAGACAGATACACAGTCATATGATATGTTGATCATTTTAGCTATTTGCATAACTTTATGGTGCTAACTACTAAATCTAACAATTGCAAGCTGATGATGCATGCAAACATTTGTTATTCTGATCACTGTCCATACTTGATTGGTGACATAGCCTACGTATGTATCTTTGATTGTCTTCTTCATCAATTGATTGTTTTAGATAAAAATGCTGTTGACATTTCACAAAGGTGTCAACATTCCATGCAAGGTATTACTGGCATGCAACAATAAACATGCACCGTAGATAGCTGAATGCTTATAAATTGTCAGATATAACAATGCGCCCATGCAAATCTTATCATTCACTGCATGTGTTCTAGCTACCTCTTAAGACACATAAAAGTTAACTAGACATACGTATGCTATAGCATTGTGGGTAGTGCTTGGCGATATTAAGTAATCAACATTTTGTCACGATATACCGGTATATAGGTAGTATTGGTAACTGGCATACGTATGACAGTTATACTGCATACTCTGACACGTAGGTGCTATAAAACTTATATGATGAATTATTGTGATGTTGTATAAAGGAAGACATAATAACATAATATAGTGCAAACAATGACTTTTCAATGATCTTCCTTGCGATATATAGCAGTTCACGATATATCGGTATTCCAATATCATGACGATATCAATATCGTTACTTGGAAAATATCACGATATTATTAAATACCAGTATATTGCAGAGCACTAATTGTGGGGCGAACCGATTTATGCAAGGGTATAGGCATATATCAAAAATAGTTTTCAGTGCATTATTAGTACGTAGCTATAGCTTATAACTTATAAGTTAGCTACGTATGCATGGTAGTGAGATTAATATAATTAGCACTATAATAATTCTTGCATTCCTTCTCTAGTTTTCGTTTATTCTCTTCTTGTTAGCTCCTCTCTTATTGTATAGTGCTACACTAGCTGTATCTCTTGCCGTTCTTTGTGCTAGCTATGTCTCTTTTTCTCTCTTGTTGTCGCTCTAGCATTTAGGCACGCAGTTGCGATGCTTCTGTGGGTGTATTCCTTTCAAGTTTCATATCATTTCTTCACCTTTTGCAGCGTTGCTATCTGGCATTTCATGTATGGAGTATCATAGAAATTCAGTATTGTGAAGAGTGTGAACCCATATTGTCCATCTTCTACGTATACACAGGTAGCTTAGCTACTTTTCATAAACACAAAGGCAAGAAACATCGTGCCTATGAGGAGTAAGAGCCATAACTGGAAAGGATCAGTATCACACCTCTTGTGTTCTCTCCTAGAAGACTGGAGATAGCTGCTATTCTTGACTCTGTATCAGTGCCTTGCCAACCTCCACAGTTACTCATTCTATCTCAAGAAGGCATGGAGCTGTGTGCAGGCAATTTTCCACAAATCTGTAGGTATTCGTGGTCTTACAGTGAACAAACTCATGCTGAATGAATTGCCCACCATTTTAAATAGTTTTACCGACCCAGTAAATATGATATCACAAACACCTCTACATAAGGATGATGGGTGGGGAGGTAAATGACAGGTTACAGCATTACAAAAATTTCTGTGAAACTGAACACAGTCACTGATAGTCTTACCTGAAACTTTTTTATGCCTCAAATGCCTCAGAATGTGCCAAATCAATAAATAAGACCATTGGCTAGTTGCCTGCTAATTTCCAGCCAGGTGGCAACTTTTCAAGTGCCACCAGAGCCACCAAAGCACTCATGGATGCCTCACAGGCCCCAGAAGCAAGCCTCAGGAAAAGAGACTGAAGAACTTTAGACACTAGCTATATAATAGACGCAGGAACAGATAGTTTATTTACGTATGTAGCTACGTATGTCTGTATTGAGTATTGGTGAAAAGTGTGTCTGTTTATTGTGTATGTCCAAGTTGGCTTTTGTCAAATCCAATAACATTTGTGGAATAACAATACAGCAACTCATATGTACCACTAGTAGTTGCATTAATTTGGACATGAATAGTAAGAACACTACTAGCTATTGTACGTAGTTAAAGATAATGTGTAGCTAGACAAGATCAACCCGCGGCAATGTTGTAGGCATTACCATTTTGTTACGTAGCATCACTTTTCAACATATAATTTATCTGCCTCCCGAGATCCCATACATTTTGTAACACCATGTGTGCATCACCATGTATAGTTTCTATCCTTATACATATGTACGTATGTGCATATAAGAAATGAAAGAGTGGTATGGTGATTCAAAAGACCATAGATAATCAAGAGTAAATACTCTTGGTATAATGTACGTACGTAACATTCTATTTTCTGCATTAGAGCTGAGCTACATATAGTATACAATTATCGTCATCACGATCTATCGTAACTTAGATATCACGATAACAATAGTGCTTGATACAATAATTTTAACTTTAGTGACGGATGCTCCTATTGAGATAATCAGCAGAACCTGTTGCCTTACCTTTTTCTGATTATTAATTTTATTCTCTCTACTAATACACTGTCACTATCGCCAATTTTAATTGACTAACTTGAGACATACGTGCTTATAATATCTATAATTATGTAGCTATATCACGATATAGCGATTGTTGACTATCATAATCACGATCAGGATTGTCTATCACGATAGTCAATTAATCACTACTATCGCCCAGCTCTATCCTACATGGCTAGATTTCTAAAGCTTCACAGTGTGTGTAATTGTATGTAAGTCATGAAACCATGTAGATTTGTTTGTATGTAAATACTTACCACTTGTGGCTTCACTCTTTCAGTAGGAGCAACATTATGTCGTCTCTTCTGTGGACGAGGAGCAATAGGAGGTTTAACATTAGTCTTCCTACTTGGGTGATCATCTGATGAGTAAGGTTGCTATAGAATTGTACAATAAATAATAATGATACGTAGGTACTGTAGCTACGTATGTACATACGTATATGCGTAGCTTTTGTGATATTTTCAAGGTATATATACGTATATATAAAGGATACCGCCTTTGAAACACTTTCGTGAATGATGTGTGCTATTGTATCAGGCACTAATTAGCTATATAGAAATGTTTGAGCAGCTCAATTTTTGAGGTTATGAACTAATTTGTGAAAACAGCAACGTCTTTACCTTGAAATTTTCCAATGTACTTTACTAGCTAGCTACGTACGTAACTATATACGTAGATTACTAGTTACCTACCTACATAACGGTACACGAACGTGTTCAAAAGCTACAAATCATAAACTTATTTAAGCATGGTAAAGGGCTAAGGTTATTAGATGCCAACTTAGAATGCAGCTAGGATTCATTGCAAAAATTCTAAGGAATTACAGGTTCATAATATGTTGAATTCACAGAACTGGCACAATGATTTTTAAAAAAACTAGACTAGCAGTAAGACATTGCATGAGTATAATACATGGATGTGCTGCCATATCTTAGATATCTAGTAAATTGAATTACATATGGTTTGTATGACAATGCAGCTTTGTCAATAAACCAAAATCCTGTCAAACATAAAATACCTACACTCTTAGCAGAATATGTACATGCAGGTAAAGGAGACGGAACATCAGAGGAAAATTCAACTGGTTGTTGTTCTCTAGCAATCTCCATTGACTATATATGTTTCATAGTTATACATACATACATACATACATACATACATACATACATACATACATACATACATACATACATACATACATACATTCATGCATGCATACATACATACCTACATGCATATGTACATACATACATACATACATACATACATACATACATACATACATACATACATACATACATACATACATACATACTTACATACATACATACATACATACATACATACATACATACTTACATACATACTGTACTTACATGCGTACATACATACACACACACACACACACACACACACACACACACACACACACACACACACACACACACACACACACACACACACACACACACACACACACACACACACACACACACACACACACACACACACACACACATATATATATAGCTACACCTGTATGTACGTACGTTTACTAAATACGTACATACATACGTTCTTACGTATGTATATACATATAATTATTACATAATTATATACTGTACATCATGTATATACATGTAGGATGTAAACTTATTCACTCCTGAGGTTTGCTTAAAAATAAGGTTGAGGTACGTAATTGTGCTCAATAATCTTTAAATTATATTCAGAGAAAATTTGTATAGCTGTGTACCTTATGTATGCTCTGATCTCATGAATATACTGTAGCTACACATTTAAAAAATCGATCGCTAAATTTTTGTTTACTCCAATATCTGACTGCTGTATTAGAATAACACATGGTTTATTCAAACTGTTTACTCTATTAGAGTTACACTAAACTTGACTGCTTTAATAGAGTTTGGCAGAGTATACCGTATACGTCAAAACATTCGAGGGGGAAAACTTTCGCGGTTCATCAACAATTTGCATTATGTAATGAAAACTTTCGCGGTTTGCAGCCTTAAAGCCCACGCGCGCCTCTGCAATACGGATTTTAGAGTGAGCGCAAATTAGAATAAAGCTTGACACGTGCGGTGGGCGCATGGCTGAAGCCGAATTTGAAACCGACAGTTCTGTCCATGGTTATCATATGTATCAAGACAATTGGACACCTGTGATTGGAGAATGACTTCACTGCGAACGGTAATTATTTTCTAATTGTGAAGCAGGAAAAGTTTCAATGGTAAAACATTCGCGTTTTGCTAAAATCCGCGAAAACCGTGAAAGTTTTCCCACTCGAATGTTTTGACGTATACGGTATTGATTTCATTTCTGTGAAATCGTGAAAGGGTTCAGCTTCATTGTAATTTATCTTTACTTGCATAATGACAGCATAACGCTACAAATGCAATTCTTTGCCATTATGCTATAATCTTTCCTACACAAATACCGCAGTTTTACGTAGCAAAATATGTATGTAAGTATTAAATAATGGAAAGGTATACGTAAAGACAATATTGATGAATAAAAATAAATTTAACATTACAGTTAAGTATGTACCAAGTTGATGCCATCCTGTAAGTACTTGCATGATTAGAATACGTGCACAGGCAAACACGTGCACTCGTGCCAAGTGTAGAAGTAATCGGGCATGATAACACATGTAATAAGAGCAAAATTACATAATTGTGGTAATCGCAAGTGTCGTTTATAAGGGGTGGGCGGGAGTGGGGAAGTTGGTGGGTCACAGCAACAAGTAAACATTAGTAGTTAACAAAAACAGCCACAGTTGGCCTAGACTATAGCACATGCTAAGGTGTCCGGACATTGGGAGCAGTTTGGAACCCCATGCTGCCTTACTAATGCTCCCTGGTGTGGTCCATCAGGCTCTGTTGTCACTCTTAGTGGCTTGAAAGAGTTGGCAAAATGCCATCTGTGAAAACAAACCTGGCCACCATCTAGAGCTATATTGTTTCTGTGTCTGAATAATACTACTTGCGTGTAGCTGGATTTCAGTTATTGTGACAATACAGTTGGCTTTTGCAAGTACGTATAATTATAGCTAGCTCGTGGAACTTCAACGAGTACCTACATAGCAATAGTTGCATGCTATTCATGCTCCCATATACCGCACGAGACATTGCATGTATCTAGTTAGATAGACTATGCATGTGCAATAATCAGTGACTGAAGTCAGGAACTGAAACATGATTATGCATGAGACTGGATCAGCTTCACAATACAATGTTTCAGCAGGCATGGAGCACCATCATGCACAAGCCTAGATGATTTTTGAAAGGGGACCATCTGTGGCAAGGAGGGACTACCTATGGCGCAATAGATGGTCCAGGCGGACCATCCATGGCAGCCATACTTGGCTCGGGGGACCATCTATGGCAGGAAAAATTGCCAAAGATGGTCCGGGCAACCACTTTTGGAGGATCATGGATGGCATGACAGATACAATGAGGAACTTAATCTTAGTGATAATCTGTAATTGTACAAAAGGTGGTTGAGATTGTTGGAGCTAATGATAAAAGAAGATCACAGCTGTGTTTGCTGGAATCATGAGCGGGAAGTTCCTACCACCTCAGTTGATAGCGTAATTGACCATTTAACAACATGTTTGTTACCGCAGTGCCTGCATCGGAAATTATTAGCAGCATGCACCTCAGCTTTGATAAAATAATTCCCATGATGCGGTCACATGGCTTACCGAGTTTCAAGTCTCTATTGCCTTTTATCACTGATTATTTTACACAGCCATGTTAAAAGCAATACACCATGCAATGAAGTCGATTACTCACAAATACCGTAAACGATAAAACTTATGCGGGAGAAAACTTTCACGGTTTTCACAGATTTTCAACAAACCACGAAAGTTTTTCTTACAAATTTCATATGTGCAAAATTTCAAGTTATTTTTGTTCTTATTTAGCAAAACCACAAAAGTTTTCCCTACATTATGAGCCAATCTGATACCTAAATCGTGAAAGTTTTCTCTCGCATAAGTTTTATCGTTTACGGTATATAATTTGTGCACCATTGATTTCTTGTTTCTTTACTTGTAGCTAAGTCTGAAGCAGTCCTGGTAGTGACTCAAAATGCCTAGGGGCGTACGGGCTTTACAATAGCTATTTTGGGGTTAAAGGTTCTTTTCATCAGAAAGTAGTCTTATTTGTTGGCTAATACGTACGTATATGCGTCAATATTGAAATTGCCTTTTTAAATATTCCTTGTTTATGCTGACATCAAGAGGCTGCAGACTATTGGTACAGTTGGCAGGTACCATAGCAATATTTATGTGCCTCTTCTCCAACATGGAAGCAGCCCTACTGGTACGTACATTGTCCACTGAACCTTTCAAAGATAATCAGGCAAAGATCATTAGCATCGAAATGAAGTTCAGCTCTCTTCGCTTTGACATAACGGAAAGTATTTCCAAGCACCTCATTACAGTCACTTTATTTCCCAGCAGTTTTCACTAAATGTTACATATATCATTATCTGTGGGAAGCAAAAACTTAGGGGTTTTACCTTGGTATGGCGTCATTACCTAATTATCGGAATAGTTCAATTTTCGGAAATGCCTTTCTCAATTACGTATCAGACCAATCATGTGTTTCCAAGAATAACCAACACATTTCCATTTATTTGTTAAACATTGAGTTGTTTTTGGATCATGATAAGGGTGATTTCCATTGATATTTCTTGGCCAGTCATCATATTATTTGTGAATGGTGTGATTTATGAGCGCCAGGCCGGTTAGTTTTCGCTGCTTTTTAATTCAGTGTTTTTCGAGTGTTCTTAGTGCTGTGTTAATAAGTAAACATATTAACAAGCACTAGTAGATTTTGTGTATTGCCTTTGCTGTATAATTCATTTGTAGACTTGGTTTTTCAGTTCTCTAAAAGACTATTGTGTGAGAAAGAAATGGGAACAATCACTGAGTGGCATGGTCAAGGCCGTAGGCTGGCAGCTGCGTACAGCTCAGATATATCTACAATGACCACTCACAATATTCCAATATGTGACCAGATTTGGTAAAATGTGCATAGTTCGCACACAATGTGGAAACACAGATTTCACTACCATTCGATAGCTACATCAATAAACTAACAGTGCATGTGTGTATGGATGCCAACAGCTCATCAGTCTGCTTTTGCTGCGGCTGCTTTCTAGGGTGTGTCAGACGTCCATGGGTGCCCGTAGTGTCTTCAATTGGCTATGGTGGCAGTCACTGAAAAGCCACCTGGCTGTAACTCGCCGCACGACTGCCTAGTGATGCTATCCAGTGATTTGGCTACTTTTTGTGCTATCTACAGCACAAATATGCCCATTTGGAAGTGTGAATACTTGATGTGTGTTTCCCCGCCACTGCCGTGGCTCCCTACCACCCCCAACCAACCACCCCTATATAATCACTTGTGGTACTGTTTAAAAACTATCTAAAATGGTGGGCAATTCAGCTAGCAAGCCTTTCAACAGTAGACCCACTGAATTATCTTGTATAACTACAGATTTGTGGAGATTTGCGTGCTGGCAATATAAAGCAGACTTGAGATATTACTAATTGAATATTTCAAAACGGTATTTCTAAATACTTGTACATGTGCGAACAATGCACATTATCGCAAATCCAGTCACATATCATGATGATATCAATATCGTTACTTGACCTATAGATATCAATACCAATAAAAATGCTGTTGACATTTCACAAAGGTGTCAACATTCCATGCAGGCATGCAACAATAAACATACACCGTAGATAGCTGTATGCTTATAAATTGTCAGATATAACAATGCGCCCATGCAAATCTTATCATTCACTGCATGTGTTCTAGCTACCTCTTAAGACACAGGAAAGTTAACTAGACATACGTATGCTATAGCATTGTGGGTAGTGCTTGGCGATATTAAGTAATCAACATTTTGTCACAATATACCGGTATATAGGTAGTATTGGTAACTGGCATACGTATGACAGTTATACTGCATACTCTGACACGTAGGTGCTATAAAACTTATATATTATGATGAATTATTGTGATGTTGTATAAAGGAAGACATAATAACATAATATAGTGCAAACAATGACTTTTCAATGATCTTCCTTGCGATATATAGCAGTTCACGATACATTGGTATTCCAATATCATGACGATATCAATATCGTTACTTGGAAAATATCACGATATTATTAAATACCAGTATATTGCAGAGCACTAATTGTGGGGCGAACCGATTTATGCAAGGGTATAGGCAGATACCAAAAATAGTTTTCAGTGCATTATTAGTACATAGCTATAGCTAGCTATAGCTATAGCTTATAACTTATAAGTTAGCTACGTATGCATGGTAGTGAGATTAGTATAATTAGCACTATAATAATTCTTGCATTCCTTCTCTAGTTTTCATTCATTCTCTTCTTGTTAGCTCCTCTCTTATTGTGTAGTGCTACACAAGCTGTATCTCTTGCCGTTCTTTGTGCTAGCTACGTCTCTTTTTCTCTCTTGTTGTCGCTCTAGCCTTTAGGCACGCGATTGTGATGCTTCTGCGGGTGTATTCCTTTCAAGTTTCATATCATTTCTTCACCTTTTGCAGCGTTGCTATCTGGCATTTCATGCGTGGAGTATCATAGAAATTCAGTATTGTGAAGAGTTTGAACCCATATTGTCCATCTTCTACGTATACACAGGTAGCTTAGCTACTTTTCATAAACATAAAGGCAAGAAACATCATGCCTATGAGGAGTAAGAGCCATAACTGGAATGAGTCAGTATCACACCTCTTGTGTTCTCTCCTAGAAGACTGGAGATAGCTGCTATTCTTGACTCTGTATCAGTGCCTTGCCAACCTTCACGGTTACTCATTCTATTTCAAGAAGGCATGGAACTGTGTGCAGGCAATTTCCACAAATCTGTAGGTATTCGTGGTCTTACAGTGAACAAACTCTTGCTGAATGAATTGCCCACCATTTCAAATGGTTTTACCGACCCAGTAAATATGATATCACAAACACCTCTACATAAGGATGATGGGTGGGGAGGTAAATGACAGGTTACAGCATTACAAAAATTTCTGTGAAACTGAACACAGTCACTGTTAGTCTTACCTGAAACTTTTATGCCCCAAATGCCTCAGAATGTGCCAAATCAATAAATAAGGCCATTGGCCAGTTGCCTTATAATTTCCAGCCAGGTGGCAACTTTTCAAGTGCCAGCAGAGTCACCAAAGCACTCGTGGATGCCTGACAGGCCCCAGAAGCAAGCCACAGCAAAAGAGACTGAAGAACTTTAGGCACTAGCTATATAATAGATGCAGGAACAGATAGTTTATTTACGTATGTAGCTACGTATGTCTGTATTGAGTATTGGTGAAAAGTGTGTCTGCTTATTGTGTGTGTCCAAGTTGGCTTTTGTCAAATCCAATAACATTTGTGGAATAACAATACAGCAACTCATATGTATCACTAGTAGTTGCATTAATTTGGACATGAATAGTAAGAACACTACTAGCTATTGTACGTAGTTAAAGATAATGTGTAGCTAGACAAGATCAACCCGCGGTAATGTTGTAGGCATTACCATTTTGTTACGTAGCATCACTTTTCAACATATAATCTTCCTCCCGAGATCCCATACATTTTGTAACACCATGTGTACATCACCATGTATAGTTTCTATCCTTATACGTATGTACGTATGTGCATATAAGAAACGAAAGAGTGGTATGGTGATTCAAAAGACCATAGATAATCAAGTGTAAATACTCTTGGTATAATGTACATACGTAACATTCTATTTTCTGCATTAGAGCTGAGCTACATATAGTGCAATTATCGTCATCACGATCTATCGTAACTTAGATATCACGATAATGATAGTGCTTGATACAACAATTTTAACTTTAGTGACGGATGCTCCTATTGAGATAATCAACAGAACCTGTTGCCTTACCTTTTTCTGATTATTAATTTTATTCTCTCTACTAATACACTGTCACTATTGCCAATTTTAATTGACTAACTTGAGACATACATGCTTATAATACCAAAACTCACGATAGTGAGTTGCGAGGCCAAGAAGAAGCGCAGCAACGCGACTACTGAGTGAGTTATTTACACGTAACACCGCCCTCAAACTCGCAAACGCTCTAGCTAAGCCGCCATGAAAGCTATCATTTAGTTATTACCGACCCACAACATTCTTACTATATAGAATCAACAAACCGAGAATGAAGGAAATAGGCGCCACCATTCCTAAGTACAAGCCATTGCGAGTTTTATGGCACTCGTTGTGCGACTACACATGACAAACCATCCTTTCCCACCCAATTCACCCATTTACTAGACAATTAGTACCTTCATTGTTTGAAGAATCAATATCCCTATGTTCATAGACATCGATACCGCCATTCTTCTGATACAGCCTTATAAATGCCTTCCTGTCACCCCAAAAATTTTTACGAGGCAGTCGTTATTTTTTCTTCTTTCATTTTCATCGCACACTTTTTTTCATGGGGTTGCGGGAGCTTTCGTGAACCCCGGAAGTTTTTTCAAATTCTCTTTTTATACATTCATTTGTTTGTCTAATAACTCACTCATTTCTTCATGAATTTTAGCCAAATTTGTATCAGCACTTCTCCTATGTATGCTCTACCTGTCATACTATTATCAGTCTGAAGTAAAGACTTGAATGTATTTGAGAAGGACTATTACACTGCAGATTGATAGTTGTCATAACTTGGACCCCCTTCATATGATTTGCATAAACTTTCAAATATACAATCTACATTGACGTACCACTCTGTAGTGAAAGTTGAAAAAAATCGCGGGCTTGAGTCTTTCAAAATTAAGCTTCAAAGTTTAATTTGCAATATTGTGTGCTAGGCAAGTACAAGTTATGCCCATGCAATACTTCTATGCTGCTTGCTATTAATAACATGTGTTTATACTTCCAAAAAAGTAGTGATATACTAAACAAAAACACCCCGGATGTAAAAAAAGTGCGAGGCCAATCAGAAGCAGCATTGCAAATAGGTATGTGCGACCAAAAACTTTGATATCAGTTGAGGCAAAGAAGTTTACTTATCAAAAATCTGTTATCTACTTGAATGACATACAATAGTTTATAGCATATTTTCACATATGATTGGCTTTGTCACTTGGCCACCTTTTCACACCATCATTATAAGTAAAGGTGGCCAAGTGACAAAGCCAATCATAGATGTGAAAATATACTATAAACTATTGTATGTCATTCAAGTAGATAACAGATTTTTGATAAGTAAACTTCTTGGCCTCAACTGTTATCAAAGATTTTGGTCGCACATACCTATTTGTAATGCTGCTTCTGATTGGCCTCGCACTGTTTTTACACCTGGGGTATTTTTGTTTAGCATCTATAATTACGTAGCTATATCATGATATAGCGATTGTTGACTATCATAATCACGATCAGGATTGTCTATCACGATAGTCAATTAATCACTACTATCGCCCAGCTCTATCCTACATGGCTAGATTTCTAAAGCTTCACAGTGTGTGTAATTGTATATACGTAAGTCATGAAACCATGTAGATTTGTTTGTATGTAAATACTTACCACTTGTGGCTTCACTCTTTCAGTAGGAGCAATATTACGTCCTCTCTTCTGTGGACGAGGAGCAATAGGAGGTTTAACATTAGTCTTCCTACTTGGGTGATCATCTGATGAGTAAGGTTGCTATAGAATTGTACAATAAATAATAATGATACGTACGGTACAGATTTAATGCAACGTCGCAATCGCGAGGAGAAAATTCTCGAGTGCGAGGGGCGATTTTCTTACGAGTGCTTCGAGACGAGCAAATTTACTCGCACTCGATAGTGGTAAAATTGCGAGTGCAAGGAGCACGTACGTACGAGTGCGAGGGGCAATTTTCTTATACGAGTGCTTTGAGACGAGCAAATTAACTCGCACTCGATAGTGGTAAAATCACGAGTGCGAGGAGTACGTACGTACGTAGCTACATTGAAAATTTGATGGCAAATCGTTAACAAATCAGCTAATGTTTTCCTCCCACCAAAAATTTCCGCTGTATGACACTTAGAATATGTTACAGCTAGCCCAGCAGCAACAGCAATTGAAAAATAAACTATCATGTGGCCATATCTAATTAACGCCTACCTAGATTTAGCAGAAGAAAGCAAAACATCTACGAATAACAAAATAACCATACGTATACATACTCTCACCTTTGGAATTTTTACGAGCTTTACGTAAGGATGACATCTTGACTAGCAAGTTAGCACGACAGCACAATTAAGAAGGCTAAACACGTGTAACCATTCCAATAGAAGCCTACTACTATAATTTTCTATTTACCTATATAAAGCGCCACAAGAAGCGGCATATGATAGATACTAAACAGTAAGCGGAACCTTAATTAAGCAAGCTGCAATAACCCAGCTGGCGATATATGTTGCTATGCACGTGTAGCGGCGCCTTGAAGATACGTATGATTTGCAGTAGCACGTGACGGCTAATGGCTTGCATGCAAGACTTGCATTCAAGCGCTCGCCTGAACTACATACGTATGTAGCTATTCCAAAATCGAACAAATTGAGCACTCTGCTTTCGTACTGTCGTGTACGTACGTACGTAATCTCGATGCTTCGCTCGATGCTCGAACCAGCCTTACCCTCTCGACGCCCGATGCTTGAACCCTCGCTCGATGCTCGAACCCTCGCTCGATGCTCGAACCAGCCTTACCCTCTCGACGCCTCGCTCGATGCTCGAAATCGAGCATTCGATATTTCTAGCGCACTTTTAATTCGAGTGCGAGTGCCTGCGAGCTCGAGCAATCGCGACGTTGCATTAAATCTGTACCGTAGGTACTGTAGCTATGTACGTACGTATATATGTAGCTTTTGTGATATTTTCAAGGTATATATACGTATATATATAAAGGATACCCCCTTTGAAACACTTTTGTGTATGATGTGTGCTATGGTATCAGGCACTAATTAGCTATATAGAAATGTTTGAGCAGCTCAATTTTTGAGGTTATGAACTAATTTGTGAAAACAGCAACATCTTTACCTTGAAATTTTCCAATGTACTTTACTAGCTAGCTATGTAGCTATATGCGTAGATTACTAGTTACCTACGTACATACGGTATACGAACGTGTTCAAAAGCTACAAATCATAAACTTATTTAAGCATGGTAAAGGGCTAAGGTTATTAGATGCCAACTTAGAATGCAGCTAGGATTCATTGCAAAATTCTAAAGACTTACAGGTCCATACTATCCGATTGATTCCATCTAATTATAACATTGTTGAATTCACAGAACTGGCACAATGATTTTTAAAAAAACTAGACTAGCAGTAAGACATTGCATGAGTATAATACATGGATGTGCTGCCATATCGTAGATATCTAGTAAATTGAATTACGTATGGTTTGTATGACAATGCAGCTTTCTCAATCAACCAAAATCCTGTCAAACATAAAAATACCTACACTCTTAGCTGAATATGTACGTGCAGGTAAAGGAGACGGAACATTAGAGGAAAATTCAACTGGTTGTTGTTCTCTAGCAATCTCCATTGACTATATATATAAAATGTTTCATAGTTATACATACATACATACATACATACGTACATGCATACATACGTACGTACATACATACATACATACATACATACATACATACATACATACATACATACATACATACATACATGCATACATACATACATACATACATACATACGTATGTACATACATACGTACATACATACTTACGTACGTACGTATGTACATACATTCATGCATACATACATACATACATGCATGCATGCATACATTCATACATACATACATGCATACATACATACATACGGTACAGCTCTCGACTAAGTTTACAAAAACACGTGTGTCCTCCGCCGTGCTTCGAGAAATCTCAAAGATAACTTGCGGGTTGTTCTCAAACGCACGAGTGTTACAACGCACATATAAATATTTCATGCACGTCAGTAGTGGTCGCGAGTAATTACTAACGAGTGGTGAATGCTCGCGAGTAAATTGTGTCATGCTCTTCAGTGCTCGTGAGTAATCACTGACGAGTGGTAAGCACTCGCGAGTAAATCCAGTCGTGCGATTTCTCGTGCAGTATAGACTTACACAAGTTTGTCCGCGCTTGCTTTATCAAATCACGCCCTTTTTAGGTTCAACATATTGGAGTGCATCTCGGGACGTGTCTTCTTGTAATGATTTCGCAAATAGCACCAGCTCCTTCACTTAAGTGCCTTATCACGTGCGCTTTGTGTTAGAACATGTGCAAGAATTTAGCTGCGTGTCCTGTTTCAGTCTCGTGTCATTTGGACTCATTCGCGTGTTTGATATTCAGTTTGGAGCGATACGTACGTAGTATAGGTAGCTACATACAATGACTCGCGTGTAGCACACGAGGTCTGACTCGCGTGCAGCACGCCATGTCTGACTCGCGTGTAGCACTCGATGTATGACTCGAGTGCATTGCACGAAGTATGACTCGCGTGTAGCAGCAGCGCACGAGGTATGACTCGCGTGCGGTGACACGCGAGCGCCGACTAATCGCTCGAATAAAATTGATAAACACACACGTGAATGGTACACGCGAGTGTAAACTTAGTCGTGAGCTGTACCGTACATACATACATATGTACATACATACATACATACATACATACATACATACATATGTACATACATCATACATATATTCATACATATACATACATAGCTACATACTTACATACATACTGTACTTACATGCGTACACACACACACACACACACACACACACACACACACACACACACACACACACACACACACACACACACACACACACACACACACACACACACACACACACACACACACACACACATATATATATAGCTACACCTGTATGTACGTTTACTAAATACGTACATACATATGTTCTTACGTATGTATATACATATAAAAAAATTTAAAAGGTGAATAGGGATCACTCTTGCAATGCTAGCTAAAAAAAGTAAGGAAACAAGGGAAAAGATTTTCAAGTGGCATGAGAGAACACTAAAGATTCTAGCATGAGAAAATTTATAAAAGTTTAATCCCTACATTTGGCTTACTCTTAATACCGAAAATGAGCCAAAAGTAGGGATGAAACTTTTATAAATTATCTCATGCTAGAATCTTTAGTGTTTTCTCATGCCACTTGAAAATCTTTTCCCTTGTTTCCTTACTTTTTTTAGCTAGCATTGCAAGAGTGATCCCTACTTACCTTTTTAAATTTTAAATTTTTTAAATATTCTAGTTTGTTTGCTTTTTATAGCATACTTGCAAAAGTAATCGCCTTCCAGGCGCCAAAACATTACTTAATTGTTTTTACAGGCGCATGTTAACAACATTGTTAACATGGCGGAGCAGCTGCACTGTAGTGAAATACATTCGAAAATCATCGAAAATATGTTGTATAAGTTATATATTCACACGTACTCTATAGTTGAAGATGTAATAAAGTACATGCAAAAACATCGCGTCTGTTCATAGTATTTAACGGCAGGCGCATTACTGATTATGTCACGTGTGTAAGTGGCTGTTTTGGTGATGTAAAAGCCGAAGGTGCAAGCCGATCGACACCTTCTTTCATAATTTTCTCACCTTTCTACAGACTAAACGAAGAAAAAGGAAGATAGTGAGGGATGAAAAGAAACACTAAGGCGCAGTGGATGAATCTTCAGCGGAACAGCAGTTTCATAAATCGGACACGATTTCCTTTGTTGTGTGAGAAATCTGGAGCCATACTCCTAGTGCTAGTGGGTTTTACGGCAGGCAGGCCGGCAGGCAGGCAGGCCGGCAGTCAGACGAAATTCTGGTAGATTTTGAAATTTTCAAATCTCTCTACTGATCATATTGTTAGGTTTTCCATGGAGTTTAACAAAGGTACAGTTTCGTTATAGTGTTACAAATGGATTTTAGTCGGTTTTTTCGTGAAAAGTATATTGTGAAGCGAGTTATGGAGGCGCGTGAAAGTTGGACGCCATGTTTTTTTGTATCGATCCCTACTATTAAGTACTACCGTACTTAATGATTTTTACATAATTATATACTGTACATCATGTATATACATGTAGGATGTAAGCTTATTCACTCCTGAGCTATGCTTAAAAATAAGGTTGAGGTACGTAATTGTGCTCAGTAATCTTTTTATTATATTCAGAGAAAATTTGTATAGCTGTGTACCTTATGTATGCTTTGATCTCATGAATATACTGTAGCTACACATTTAAAAAATCGATCGCTAAATTTTTGTTTACTCCAATATCTGACTGCTGTATTAGAATAACACATGGTTTATTCAAACTGTTTACATATACTGTTTACTCTATTAGAGTTATACTAAACTTAAATTAGAGTTATACTAAACTTAAATTAGAGTTATACTAAACTTGACTGCTTTAATAGAGTTTGGAAGAGTACATCGTATATTGATTTCATTTCTGTGAAGTCAAAAGGCTCAGCTTCATTGTAATTTATCTTTACTTGCATAATGACAGCATAATGCTACAAATGCAATTCTTTGCCATTATGCTATAATCTTTCCTACACAATTACCGCAGTTTCACTTAGCAAAATATGTATGTAAGTATTAAATAATGGAAAGCTATACGTAAAGACAGTATTGATGAAAAAAATAAATTTAACATTACAGTTAAGTTTGTACCAAGTTGATGCCATCCTGTAAGCACTTGCATGATTAGAATACGTGCACAGGCAAACACATGCACACGTAGAAGTAATCGGGCATGATAACACATGTAATGAGGGCAAAATTACATAATTGTGGTAATCACAAGTGTCGTTTATAAGGGGGTGGGCGGGAGTAGGGAAGTTGGTGGGTCACAGCAACAAATAAACATTAGTAGTTAACAAAAGCAGCCACAGTTGGCCAAAACTAGAGCACATGCTAAGGTGTTCGGACATTGGGAGCAGTTTTGAACCCCATGCTGCCTTACTAATGTTCCCTGGTGTGGTCCATCAGGCTCTGTTGTTACTCTTGGTGGCTTGAAAGAGTTGGCAAAATGCCATCTGTGAAAACAAACCTGGCCGCCATCTAGAACTATATTATTACTGTGTCTGAATAATACTACTTGCGTAGCTATAGCTGGGTTTCAGTTATTGTGACAATACAGTTGGCTTTTGCAAGTACGTATATATGGCTATAGCTAGCTTGTGGAACTTCAACGAGTACCTACGTAGCAATAGCTGCATGCTATTCATGCTCCTATATTCTGCATAAGACAATACATGTATCTAGTTAGCTAGACTATGGATGTGCAATAATCGGCGACTGAAGTCAGCAACTGAAACATGATTATGCATGAGACTGGATCAGCTTCACAATACAATGTTTCAGCAGGCATGGAGGACCATCATGCACAAGCCTGGATGATTTTTGAAAGAGGACCATCTGTGGCAAGGAGGGACCACCTATGGCACCATAGATGGTCCAGGCGGACCATCCATGGCAGCCATACTTGGCCCGGGGTACCATCTATGTCAAAAAAATTGCCAAAGATGGTCCGGGGGGACCACCTTTGGGGGGGATCATGGATGGCAAGACAGATACAATGAGGAACTTAATCTTAGTGGTAATCTGTAATTGTACTAAAGTGGGTTGAGATTGTTGGAGCTAATGATAAAAGAAGATCACAGCTGTGTTTGCTGGAATTATGAGCGGGAAGTTCCTACCACCTCAGTTGATAGCGTAATTGACCATTTAACAACATGTTTGTTACCACAGTGCCTGCATCGGAAATTAGTGGCAGCATGCACCTAAGCTTTGATAAAATAATTCCCATGATGCGGTCACATGGCTTACCGAGTTTCAAGTCTCTATTGCCTTTTACCACTGATTATTTTGCACAGCCATGTTAAAAGCAATACACCATGCAATGAAGTCGATTACTCACAAATACCGTAAACGATAAGACAAACCACGAAAGTTTTTCCAACTAATTTCATACGTATGTGCAAAATTTCAAGCTATTTTTGTTCTTATTTAGCAAAGCCACAAAAGTTTCCCTACATTATGAACTAACCCGGTAGCTAAATCGTGAAAGTTTTCTCTTGCATAAGTTTTATCGTTTACGGTATATAATTTGTGCACCATTGATTTCTTGTTTCTTTACTTGTAGCAAAGTCTGAAGCAGTCCTGGTAGTGACTCAAAATACCTAGGGGCGTACGGGCTTTACAATAGCTATTTTGGGGTTAAAGGTTTTTTTCATGAGAAAGTAGTCTTATTTGTTGGCTAATACGTACGTATATGCGTGGCATATGTATCAATCTTGGAATTGGTTTTTTAAATATTCCTTGTTTATGCTGACATCAAGAGGCTGCAGACTATCGGTACAGTTGGCAGGTACCATAGCAATATTTACGTGCCTCTTCTCCAACATGGAAGCAGCCCTACTGGTACATTGTCCATTGAAACTTTCAAAGATAATCAGGCAAAGATAATTAGCATCAAAATGAAGTTCAGCTCTCATCGCTTTGACATAACGGAAAGTATTTCCAAGCACCTCATTACAGTCACTTCATTTTCCCAGCAGTTTTCAGTAAATGTTAAGTACATCATTATCTGTGGGAAGCAACAACTTAGGGGTCTTACCTTGGTATAGCGTTATTACCTAATTATCGGAATAGCTCAGTTTGCGGAAATGCCTTGCTCAATTATCAGAACATGTGTTTCCAAGAATAACCAACACATTTCCATTTATTTCTTAAAATTGAGTTGTTTTCAAATCATGATAAGGGTGATTTCCATTGATATTTCTTGGCCAGTCAGCAAAATTTATTGTTTGTGAATGGTGTGATTTATGAGCACCAGGCCAGTTAGTTTTTGCTGCTTTTTAATTCAGTGTTTTCCGTGTGTTCTTAGTGCTGTGTTATTATTATTTATTTATTATTTAAAGGTTTTACAGCATCAGGTTATACAATTATACGTATTAGGTAGCTAAGTGAATTATAAGAATAAAATTAGTCCTATGCTGAGGGCTGGGGACAAGTTCTGTCGACAGCTCTGACATAAACTATATAACTACATAGATTACAATAGATTATATGAATTATCTATGAAGTTTTAAATTTGACAGCTGCTGATAATTAGGTGTGATGGGCAGCTTAGAGCACCGATGGCATGGACAAAGCAGATGAAAAGTACATGAGGAATCTGATGTAAAGTTGTCATTAAATTTAGACCACAAATAATTGGTGAGCTGAGTCTTTATAATATCCAAAGATAAAGTTAGATCAATTACAGGCATTGAGTTCCATAAACGAATTGTTCTGTTGAAACATGAATTGTGATAGGAGGAGGTTGCTCTATGGTGACAAAGTTTGTGTGTGGAGGTTGCTCTTGTACTGTGATTGGCAAACTGAATGTATTTACTTATGTCAAAATGTGCTGCTGGAAATTTTAATGTTTTTATTAAGAACATCAGGTCATTAAGCTCCAATGTGTACATAAGATGTAGGATGTGAAGCTGTTCAAGACGTTGTTTATAAGAAAGGTCATAATTGTTCAGTATGTATTTAGTGGCTCTACGCTGGATGCGCTCTAACCTATGGATATCCTTGATAAGCTGTGGTCTCCAAAGTTGCGAACAGTATAATAACTGTGACCGCACTAGTGATATATAAAGCTGTTTTTTACAAGTACATTGTTAGTTTTAAATGTTCTACGGAGTAAACCCAGGGTGTTGTAAGCTTTCACTATTATGTGATCATAGTGTTCAGTCCAGGTTAAGTTGTGACTATAGAGTATGCCCAAGTCTTTATGGTGTGTTTTACAATCAATCACCTTATCATTGACTTTGTATACGGTTGTACAATCTGGATTGGTAGAACAAAAGCGGATGAGTACAAACTTGTTTTCATTAAAGAATAATTCCCATCTACGACTCCATGAAGAAACTTTATCAAGATCAGACTGAAGGTGCAATGTGTCAGCAGGTGAAAAAATAGTGTTTAAACACTTTGTGTCGTCTGCATATAGATACAGAGTTGAATGAACTACTGACAAAGGCAGATCATTTATAAATATTCCAAACAGTAATGGGCCTAATATGCTGCCCTGTGGAACACCTGACAACACTGTGCATAGATCTGAGTGTTGATCACCAATTCTAACACACTGTACACGAGTTTTTAAGTATGTTTCAAGCCAAGTCCAGAGTTTACCAGAAATGCCCAAAGCCTGCAATTTTGACAACAGAGCATTGTGAGAAACAGAGTCAAAAGCCTTCTTGAAGCCCATGTAAATGACATCAACTTCATTTCTATTGTTTTTGCTATCAAACAATCTTTCAGTAAAAAGGATTAATTGCTGTAAAGCCGAACGCTTTAGCAGAAAGCCAAATTGATGTGGTGTGAAGGAGTTCCTTGCAAAGTTCATTATTCGATTGTACGTAGATAATTCTTTCCAAAACCTTTGATAGAATACACAGGAGTGAAATAGGGCGATAGTTGTTCACCAATGTCTTGGAACCGGACTTATGAATTGGGATGAGTTAATAAGTAAACATATTAACAAGCACTAGTAGATTTTGTGTAATGCCTTTGCTGTATAATTCATTTGTAGACTTGGTTTTCCAGTTCTCTAATAGACTATTTTGTGAGAAAGAAATGGGAAAGATCACTGAGTGGCATGGTCAAGGCCGTAGGCTGGCAGCTGCGTACAGCTCAGATATATCTGCAATGACCACTTACAATAATCAAAGGAAGCTCCAATTACTAGTAATGCCTCAGCAGAAGATTTAGAGATACATATAATGGTAACTAAAAAATTGAATGTTTGAATAAGAATGGTTACTGTATGGTAAAAAGGTTTGGCGAATCACAGCTAATTCGCCCAAAGTTTTTTCCACCAACATTCACGATGAAGCACGTGATCATACAATTTATGTATGCGTATGTTAAATATCTACGTAGCTACAAGGTACCGTATGAAATAAAGCGTCAGCTTTTAAATGATGACTTATACGATTATTAATGCAACTCTGAGTGATTGAATCCCATCAAACAATCACTAAGTAAACACGCGTGCAAAACAATACTTGTACGCGCTTGCGTATGGCGTTAAGTTTTTGTGCTGCCCTTTTATTTGAATAAACTGATAATAATAATAATAATTGTAGGTGCTTGTCTCGCTTGATAGTATAGGCTAGTAGCACTTGGTTAGGGAAATCTAGCTGGGGTAACTTCATTTCAAAGTATTGCGCTGGTTCATTAATTAATAATTTTCTCTCGAGCGCTCACTACGGGCTCGATAAGAATTTCAATAGTTTACGGAGTGCATAGCTATCGTGCACTAAAATATGCAAGTAAGCCGCCAAACTTTAACTTTTTTACTATACGGTACTTAGCTAAATAGTTCCATTTCAGTATTACCGTATAGCAGGTTATTTTCCCTAGGTGCAAAATTTTCCGAATGCTGAGCTTTTGCTTTAGCAGAAATTTTCACGATTTAGAAATTCACGAGCCTAACACTCGCATTATCAAGATTTAGCAAAGATTTACGGGAATTTAGCAGGTCCGTGTTACGCAACTATCATGAACGCGTAGTCTCGCGTACACGATGCATAGAGTAGTTGGTTCACTACATGTAGAGTATTTAATCTGTGCCAGTACCTATACAGGATCATTATAATGGACTCCAGTAATAGATGAAATGTGTTGTTCTCACATTTTCACGCAAGCCACTTATAGCTAGATTAGAGATTATAGGCGCCGTTCTATTCATACTTCAGTTTTAGATAGATCTTAGGATCTGATTAGCATGCTCCTTAGATAAATAATCTTAAGGCAATGCTTGTATTCCACTCGTCAACGCTCGCGCCAACGTACAGCACCACAATAGCTATGGCAACATTAAACCCACAATTGAATCTTACAAGCAGCCCAGCATAAATTTTCCCGACTCACGAGCCCATTCGGGAAATTCGGGAAAATTTTCACCTAGGGAAAATAACCCGCTATACGGTAATGAGAAGACAGCGAACTGGTACACTCACCATAGCTACGTACATGGAAGTAAAACACAGTATGACATTTTGTTTGCTTTGAAGAGTGTATAGCTAAACGTGAAAATGATGAAGATGGTTGTATTGTGGGCAGGGGCATAGCCAGCCATTTCTTGATGGTCGGGCAACAGTTCAAGCAACTACGTATATTATTATAATTATGGTTATATTAACGCATACATACAGTACAGCTTGATTTAAACTTTAAGAACACACGCGTGTGCAATTGCACGCGCACTGCATGAGCATAGAAATATTCGCTACGTGCTCGCGAGCGCACTGGAGATTGATGACGCATTAACTGCCCGTAGAGAGTAATAACACTCGTTATGAGTCAGTCCATAGTGCACTCATTACGAGTCCGTCTATAGTGCACTCGTTACGAGTCAGTCTATAGTGCACTCGACACGCATCGCTCGCCGAGACGCGTGCCGCATCTCCGGGCGTGCACTTAGCTCGTAACGTGAGTGAACCTGTCAGTCGACTAGGGATAACAAATATATTACTATAAAATACCGTATGGACGTAGCTACGTACTTTGTAACTGGCTGAACTGAAGCTGCACCAACAGAGACACTTCGCCCGCCTTTCTACATCAGTACGTATCACATGCGAAGGTGGTTCTAATTAACTGCGCAGTAACACGTGGCACTTGAAGTCGCTATCTTTTGAATTGGGGCGTCTTTCTCTTTGAATAATGACGGACAAAAAGACAGAGGTGGACTGGAATAAAGGTGAGAGTGTTTTTACACACTGAACGGAGTTACTCGTAGCGATCGAAATTTCCTAACGTAGATGTGCTTGCATGCACGTACGTACGTACGTACGCAAGCATGTAGGGCGATGTCACAGGTGCGTGTATGGCACGCGAAATTCCCGTGCAGTTGTCTACAGACACGCACGATTTTGAAAAATACTCGAGAGGAGCTACGAAACACACGCGTGTCACCCACACGCGTGCATGTATGGCGACGTCAGACGTGCGTGTATGGCACGCGAAATTCTCGTGCAGTTGTCTGCAGACACGCACGATTGTGAAAAATACTCGAGAGGAGCTACGAAACACACGCGTGTCACCCGCACGCGTGCTTCAAGTTTAAATTGAGCTGTACCGTATGCCCACTTTCATGTGAGCATTTAATTCTTTTGAAAGTGTATGCACACTTCCTGGCTATGCTGTAATGTATAACAAATGCTGCTGCATGAAGCTATAGGTATTCGATCAAAACATCCAGATAACTACCCAGCAATGATCACGACTATACAAGCTCACGTGTCTCTGGATTACTTGAATGGGCCATCTACTATAGACATTGAAAATATATATCAGTAATATAACGTTTGGTGTAATACAATTTTGCAACCATGCAAGATTGCATGTGTACACAAGGCCAATAGTAGCTAAGGAGTAAGGAGGCACCCTGTTTTTCACACAGGCGCTTATAACCTGACACACATTTATACATGCATCACTTGAACTTGATATCCAGTTGTCTCAAAGCTCCATGCAGTCCGCATGCATGTCGAAGGCTAGAGGCTTCATCATTAATTCTTCTACTTGAACCGTGATTCAGTGGACAGTCATTGGGCTCACCAGGTCAGGTACTTCGGCATGTACAAACCGCTATGTCTTGTCTCAAAATACCTGTGGTACCTGCTCACAAAACACGAATCAGGTGGGGTGACGATGGTGATCCACTATGGCGCATCATTGCAATCCATGATTTTTTCAACTCCACTTTAATATTTTAAACAAAAGGATCATGTGACCTTACTTTTGATGCATTTTGATCACGTGATGCAATGCCCCACCATGCCCATCCCTAGCTACACCTCTGATTATGGGTGTGGCAGGTGGACTTGTATGTATGTATATCATGCATCACCAAACACTGTTATTGATATCAGTGGAAGAATCCTTACAGTTCAATTCGGATATAGTTTTACAAATATTGTTTAACTACGTAGCAAATGTATGTGCCCTATTGTGCAGATGTAGCTGAATGCATGCTATATGCATGGTATAGCTATAGGTCATATAACAGGATCCACTTGTCCATTATAAGCCTGCATGCTATCTACATACATACTCTCCGATACCTACATTGTCTCCTATAGCTACCTAGTCTCCTAAACCTCCTATGCCAAGAGCTATGCAAGCTGAGGCTAGGTAATATATACAATTAGTTACATAACCAAATTTGCTTCTATCAACAATAGTGTGAGCGGAGCAAATGCAAATTATTTGAAACCAGTTTGATGCAGTTTGGTTTAATGCGCATTATAGTGCATTAGTGTGAACAAGCCTTAAGACTTGGACTGCTTTTGTGGCTTCCTACAACCTTGTATTTAGTTTAGTAGTCATTTATGTAGGACGCCTTATAGCTACGTACGTACATACGTATATACGTATAACAGACAGTAAAACAGCATGGGTTCGAAAGGCACTTCCAAGCCAAATTGCTAGCATATCTAATCAGGGGCTCCTAATCAAGACACGTAATAACTAATGTAGTGTATACGTGCATAGGTAACAGAAATGTAGATAAGAATTACAGCTACTACTATATACCTTTCACAATGAAGAAACATATTATATGCATGACTATAACTAGCTACGCAGCTATACATACGTTCATAGCTACTATAAAATAAATGATTAACATACGTACGTACATACATGCGTAATGAAAAAACAAATCACCTCTGACTCAGTTGTTTCAACAGATGCCATTTTTTATCATATTGGGTAAAACCTTGTGTTTTCAGCACCTGCATATGCAGTTAAATTTCAAAGCATCATGGTATGTAAACCTTTATTATTCATAATTTATGAATAACTAGCTTTATATGTGCAAAAATGAAACCCAGCGGTTTTTATCTGTGAGGTGCTATTTTTGTAAATTTTGCAAGGGTTCATGAACTACGTAAATTTTAATTCTGAATATTTCCTTCTAGGTATGTACCCCACCCTTAAACGGGGCAACAGCAGTAGGTAGTCCTCAGTTAGACTAATGTACATATACTCGCCACTTACGTATGACTCTCTCAATCATAAGCTCCAATGGCTATATTAATCATCAACAAATTAAATACGTAGTATTTGACCAAACCTCATTGTAAATGTATTTCCCCTAATTAAAGAGGTAATTGTCAAAGATTTGACCTTAGATTCCATTACATGCATAACATACACAATAATTTATACATGATCATATGATGTAACACAAATTTTATTACAGCAAATATTATGTATGCGCATAATTGGCACTTGGCTACCTTAACCACTATTCTGGTTCCATATTAAATGTTAAGCATCTTTAAAAGAATGTTCAGAACTAGCTAGCTACAATTAGCTAGAATCACAACTGTTAAAAGGAAGTTTAGAAGGAATTAAGGACTTCGCATACGTATATAATAAAGTAAATGAACCAATATGCAGTTATTACTACTATCGACTTCGCTCACTACTACTATAGCTATATCATCATTTTTTATCATCATCATGAACATGGCCTAAGTTACTTGCAACAGCTTTTGCTGTGAGTGCTACCACATGGCTCGCCATCTTGAGAAAATTTACTAAAAATTATGATTTATTCCAGGATACTAGCATAGCCTATTATGCTTTAAATTATGCCAGCATATTTGACGAAGCTAGGCCTACTTGTAGTAGGCTGTACCAGCTTGTATTACACAACTTAATCTATTGGTTAGCCAACTGAGTTAATAAAATTATGCTGTATAATGCCGGCACTGGTGCAGACAAACTGTCTCTCTGCTGCATTGCTATTTGTGTGTGTCTTCATTCAGAAGATGATATGTTTAATGGTAATTTTGAAGGACACACCCACTTATTGAGTAACAACATTAAATTACCCTATACAGGCTTGAGGCTCAGCTTAGGGATTTCAAAGTACTGTAAGCAAACTTCTGTCTTTTTCCAGCTAGAGCAAATATGCCATGCTGACACTGCACTTTGCCAGCAGTTGGCCAAATGCACCCAATAAAATTTTGTCATTGCACATGCCTGTAGAAGAACGGCCATAACTCTAGAACCACATTGTCCACTGGCTTCCAGTTGAGATTATTTTGTTATTTATTGAATGCTGATGTGTTTGGATATAGCATGTTATCGTAGATAAAATCTACACTGATTTAAAATTTTACGTGACTGAAAATGATGGCTTTTTGGTTGACATACATAGCTAGCTATGTACTTACATATGACACACTTGTGTTGAAGAAGTACAGTGTTTAAACTCTTATCAAATGAACTCCATGATGCCAGAGGACAGAGCTTTGATTTCGAGCAAGTCTGGCTTAGATCTATTGCAGAGACCACACAATTATTTTTGTGACAAAGAAAAATGTAGACAGATGGATGGACAGACAAACAGACAGACAGACAGCTTTTTGTCTTTATATAGCTAACTATGTGTACACTATTTAGAGTGTTCAGTACATTATACTACATCCCCCTTTCTTGGGCTAATAAGTCAATCGATCTCGAGGATTGATATATAGCAGTGCCAGATCTTAATCTACATGGTCACGTTCTGGTGACAACTGGATTTGACAGGAATTTGAGAAATTCGGCTCTGGATCTGAAGTACGTACATGTTTCCTCTGGTCGGAAATGTATACAGCTTCTATTTCTTCTGACAACTCGTGAGGGTGTTTGTACCTCATACGGTCTGTCTCTGGTTGTCTGCACAATTCTTCCTGGGGTAGGAACTACTACTCTCTCTGTTGCCACAAATACTGGGCCGTCATCACTGAATGTGATCATGAGCAACTCAATGGCAAGATGTCATCGGTCAAAATTCTTCTTTTGCTTCTGTTTAAACTGTTCGCCAATTTTACAAAAGTTCTGCAAATCAGACCATTTAGGAATTAATGACTTGGTCAAGATAGGAAGTGTAGAACAGATCTGTCTATCCATAAGTAGTTTGACAGGAGAATGTTGGCACCATGATAAAGGTGTTGATCTGTAGGACAGCAGTACTAGGTTAGGATCATTAGTATCTTTAAGTAGTTTCTTGACTGTTTTGACTGCTTGCTCAGTCTCCCCATTCCCTTGTGGATGGTAAGAATTGCTGGTGACATGCTTAAAATCATACTTAGTCTTTAGCAAACTCTCGAACTCCTGGGATGAATATTGTGGACCATTGTCCAAAATAACAATGACTGGGATTCCTCGCCTAGCAGATAGGAGTTTCATGGTTGCTACAATACTTTTCGTAGTAGTCAAGGAAACCTTAACAACTTCTATGTATCTCAAAAAGTAGTCTACTAATAAGAGATGTGATTTCCCTTTTAGTTCAAACAAATCAGTTCCTATCTTCTCCCATGGTCGTTGCGGTAGGGTAGATGGAACCACAGGTTACATTGGATTTGAAATTTTTTACAACAAGTGTTGCATTTCTGAATCATCTCTTTGATCTGTTGGGATATTCCTGGCCACCACACTGATGTGCTTGCACATAATCTGTATTTAACAATGCCTTGGTGTCATTCATGGATACGGCTTAACGTGTCCTGCTGAAGACATGTAGGAATTACAATTCTATGAGCACGCATCACAATTGTATTATATAATGACAACTCACTACATACACACTGGTAAGGTTTAAGTAAACCCTTAATCATATGTTTGGCAGGCCAGCCCTCTTGACAATACTTTGTAACTTGTTGTAGAATTGGGTCTGTTGATTGTGCTTTGGCCATCTGTTCTATATAAGCAGTTAGCACTGGCTGGTAAAGCTTCTACTACGTACTTATGAGATGAATGTCTCTGCTGACTCTTGAAGATCAAGGGAATCTGTTGGATCAGACAGTAAAGGAGCTCTGGAAAGAGCGTCAGCTGTAATTAGAGCCTTTCCTGGAACGTGTGTAATGATGAAATTGTATCTCATCATACGTAAACGAAATTGTAAGATACGTGGTGATAGCCTGTCCAGATTCTTGGTACTTAGTAATGAAATAAGTGGTTTATGGTCAGTCTCAAGGATAAATACATCGAAAATCTTTCAGAGCCCCATGTGAGTGCCAATACTTCTTTTTCTATTTGCGCATAATGCCTTTCAGTGTCAGTCATGGTGCACGAAGCATAAGCTACTGGTTTCCATGATGACTTACTTTCAGTTCTTTGTAAAATCACTGCTCCTAATCCAAAAGAGGATGCATCTACTGACACTTTTGTATATATCAGCATTAGGGTCATAGAGTGAAAGTCTACTCAATTTGTCTTTGAGTTTTTTAAAGGCTTCACTCTGACTTGGCCCTCATTGAAAAGAGCGTTTGAAACTGAGTAATTCTGTCAACAGTTTCATCAATTCAGCACTATTGAACCTTCTCGAACATGGTGGTTGTCCCTAAGCCATCAGGACAAGTACGTATTTGTGTTGAATTGAAGCGACTAAATGAGTGTGTAAAGAGAATTCCATCCATTACCACATGTCAAAGAAACATTAGCCCAACTTACTGGAGCACAAGTGTTTACAAAGCTGGATGCCATGCAACAGTGGGTTCTGGCAGATTCCACTTGCCAGAAAGTGACGTTTACTAACTACATTCATCACTCTCTTCGGGAGGTATTGTTTTAATGAATTTCTCTTCAGGATTACCAGTGCTTCAACATCATATGAACTCAATGCTCTGTATCTGGAGTACTGTTCCTAACGGATGATATGTTAACATTCGGTAAAAACCAAGCTGAACATAATAAGCGACTAGAGGAAGTTTTGAAGTGAATAGATTCTGCGGGTGTCACACTCAACCCAAACAAATGTGAATTTTCATAAACAGAATTGAAATTTCTCGGACACATCATCAGCAAACAAAGCATGAGAGCAGACCCAGCAAAAACTCTAGACATGCAGCCACCTAAGAATGTTCCAGAAACACGATGCTTTGTTGGTATGACCAATCAACTGTCCAAGTTTATACCATGTACGTATATGCACATACTGGGGATATAACACCTATCGATTCTATTCATTTCAATTCATCCTGTACTTTAGTACATAATGGCAGTGGTACATTTCTCACTGCATGAAGTGAAAATGGTTTGGTATCTTCCTTCAGCTGGATTTCATACTCCTCTCCAAGGCTGCCCAGTCCTTGGAACAAATGAGGGTAAAGTTGCTTGACTTTCCCTGCACTGAATTGAACTGAGTTTATTCTTGAGATTAGACTTATAGTGATGTAATTGTAGGTAATCCCAGGTAATCCTAACAAAATTTGTTTGAGAACTTTCACCATGAAGACTTTTTGTTTGCAAGTGACATGTTTGAAGGTAAGGTTTGCTGTAAACTGTCCCAATATGGTTAGTGGTGACATAGTAGGACCGTATAGAGACCTTGTAGGTTTCTTTAATTGCACATTTTGCAGTTTATTGAAGGTTGTTTCATTAATTGCTGTAACTTTGGCTCCTGTGTCAATTTTAAAGGAAGCATCCACATTGTTTACCTTAAGTAATTTGTCGTCACTCTCAGTTTCTGAGGTACGTATTTGTTTGCTCTGTACATTGTACTGTGGAAACTGCTGTAGTGGTTTTCTTAGACAGACACAAACTGCTGTAGTACCCCTTCTTATGGCATTTAAAACATTCTAAATCTTGTGCAGGACATTCGTCACATGGATGTTTTGCTTTACCACAACGTGTACACTTCTTTGAAGTGGTAAGTGTGCTATCATTCTTTTTGGTGCCACTAACATGTTTACTCTTGTATTTGATACCCTCTAGTTCACTAGCGTCTCTACCTTATAAAATGTCTTGTTGCTGACGTACAGCCTCTTTCTGACAGATCTTTTTCTTTACTTTGTCTAGAGTCAGTTCAGAGTCCGTCTGCAATTGTTGGGAGAGGTTTTCATCTCTAATTCCTACTACCAATCTGTCTCAAATCATTTCGGACTTCATTTCTCCATATTGGCAGGTTTCAGCGAGGTGATACAATGCTGTTATGTATTGCTCAGCATTTTCGCCTTCTAATTGCACTCTTTTGTTAAAGATAGTCTGCAATGGAAAAATAACTTGGGATACTTTACCTTAGTGTTAGTAATGAAGATTGGCAAGTGTGATTTGATGATATTCCACTTGGTTTAGCTACTACAGTAGTTTTAACGCATTGCAGTTTCTTACATCACACGACGTCATATCGGGAATAAGAACACGCACGTTTGTATGGAAATGTATGGAAGATTCATGCACTTCTTGGATTCTCAGCTAACAAAGAAGCTTGTTGGAGCACCTTTGTATTTCTGGCAGTAATATACACGTATGGACATTGATAGAGTTTGTTGTGACGGAGGTTTATTCTTAAAACAAGAATTGTGAAAGGCGGACATGCACCAGTGGGATCGATCAGTAACAAGTAACTCATGACTAGTTTTGTCAAGTTCTGTTCACTGCATGTCTGTTGTTCACTGCGTATCTGTTGTTCCAGTTGCTGTGTATTGTTGGATAGAATGGTGCGTTAGTCAGCCTCAATCGGCTTTAGCATTTCGATTAACACAACTACTCGCGCTAATGTTCATGTTGCACAGTGATGGCAGCGAATCTAGTCTTCCTTATCGTCGCAAGATTGTTTATCACACATGGTAAGGACATATACTTGTAATCATTAAACAATCCATCTAAAAGTAGACCAGCTCTTTGTTTTGAAAATCCCATATTCACCACCTTTTACGTACACCACCTTTGTTCATCGTTGTTGTGTGACATGCAATGCATTGATACAGAGGACACGCTCTTTTTTGTCGCTAACTTGCTAGGAGAGAAGTGTAACAATAAAAAACCGGGCTCTCTTGTATCTCCCTGCCCAAAACAAGGCGAGTTTTAGTGCCTTCTTCCAAAACAATACGTACAATAAAGCATTTTCTGGAGCCCGATCAGACGTCACGTATACTTACAGAAGTGACATTTTGTAACTTTGCAGCTTAATATATATATAAATACATATATCAATAATACACCATAATTTGATTATAAAAAATGTGGTTTTGTGCATTGCATGATTAAATAAACACATCTAACTAATAAAAAGCACATGTGATTTGCCATTGCAGTCTACCTTTAAACTTCGCCCGTTCAAAGATTAAATTCTGACAGACTTGGAAATGTTCATCAAATTTGGCCTTAAAGCTTTTTGGCTGCTCCTCAATTATATTAGTAGACACTCGAACGTTATCTGCATCTTCACCCAAACAGAAGAGTAAGGTACTTATTTGGCATTTTTGACTCTCAGCTGAAAGAACAGATGCTTCTCGAAATTGTTGGAAATGTTTTTTCCATCTTGACCAATCATCAGGATCACTGATTCAGAAGTTAAACTGCTTTGGAGGCTCGATAGATAATTGGGCCATTGTTCTTTTACTCTTGATCCGCTTCTGACACCATGTATGATCCGTAATAAAGGTAAGGTGTGTTACAACGGCATACAATACTAGACTGCAGGTGATACATAACTATGTGTGCACTAATTAGAGTGTTCAGTACATTATACTACAATTTCAACACTCCCTATCCTTTTATCTTACTTTAATCACAATTCTAGCTTATTAATTTAATAATATGAATATCAGTAGTCTTTCTGGTACCATAAATCTTGTTGGCGTCTACCAAAGATTTTTCCAGTAAATCTTAAATCTTTGTCTTATTGAAGTTCAGAAAATCTTTGTAAATTGCTGAGATTCATAAATTTCATTGGCGATTTTTCTTTTTTGCTGACCCCTTGTGAAAACTATCGCTTAGTTATTACACACTCAGAACTTTCTTACTATAATAGGTTTGTGCCGATTATGCCAGTATCAAAAAGCATCAAGTATAATGTCATAATGCTGGTATAATGAGCAAAATTATTTTCTAGCATGCCGTGCAATGAAAACCTACTCAAATCATTTATAAGGACCACACATTTACTATTATACACACTTACTGATTGTACAACTGCTAGGCTGAATTCAGCAACTACGTATTGCAACTTCCTTTTAGATCCTAAAAATAATTAAACATTTGTCTCCCTGTACAAGAGATATAGGTTGTTGCTGACCCCTCAAGCTGTCATGGCGGCTTAGCTCAAGGCTTAGCTCACGGCTTAGCTAGAGTGTCTGCAAATTTGAGGGTGGTGCTACTGAGCTATGTATAAATAACTCACTCAGTGGTTGCGTTGCTGTGCTTCTTCTTGACCTCGCAACTCACTATCGTGAGTCTTTTTTGATCCTTCCATTGTTTCTCCCCTTGTTGCATACAGACTTATTACTCTTGACAAGAACCCAGGTGTCAGACCAATTAGGGTGGGTGAAGCTGTCAGGCATACTATTGCTTTATATATTATTGGCACTGATATTCAACAGGCTGCTGGTCCAGTAGAACTTGGTGCTGGGCACACATCTGGTGTTGAAGCTGTTATACATTACATGAGTTCTATTTTTTCTGATGCCAAGTCTGAAGGCATATGCATCCTGCTTGTTGACGCCAGCAATGCCTTCAATTTATTCAATTGTGCTGTGGCTCTGCAGAATATTCAATACTTATGTCCTGTTTTTTCCACTATACTTATCAATACTTACCATTCCCCTATTGCTTTATTTGTTGATGGTGATGTTCTTTATTCCAATGAAGGTACGTACGTACCACACAGAGTGATCCTTTGGCAATGCCATTTTATGCGTTGGCGACTCTAGTAAGTTACCCAGGTCAGTTGTATATACAAGCTTGGCATGCTGATGATGCTAATGCATGTGAAGGGTTGTCTGATCTTTGTTTATGGTGGGACCATGTTTCACAATTTAGCCCCTCTTTTGGCTACTTCCCTAATGCTAAGAAGATGTGGCTTGTTGTAAGAGAGCAGTTTTTGGATCATGCATGCAAACTGCTTTCTGAAACCTGTGCTAATGTAACTGCTGAGGGCAGACCTTATCTTGGAGCTGCTATTGGATCATGATCATTTATTGAGAGTTATGTTTCCGGTAAAGTTGCATCCTGGGTTGTTGAATTGGAACTTCTTGCTTCCTTTGCTGGGTTAGAAATCTTTTAAAGCCACTTGAAGATTGTGTCAGACACAGTTTTATTCCATCTGTAACTGGACTTTCACCACCTGGTTATCTCAAGAGAGATTTGTTTGTCCTTCCAGCCAGACTGGGAGGGTTGGGCATCAGCAATCCTATTCATTTGTCTTCTGCTGAATATTCTGCTTCAAATATGATCACTAGACCTTTACAATCACTTATTTTGTTTCAGACTGGTGTTTATTCTAATGATGTTAGGAGCACTTAAATTTCTTTGAATTCTGAAGTAAGACATTTAAAGACATTTAAAGTCATCAAATGCTCTCTCTGCTAAAGCTGATTTACTTGAAAGGGCATCATCTAGCTTGAGGAGATCTGTTGAGTTGACATCAGAGAAAGGGGGTTAACTGTCCTTCCTTGCTGGGAATATGGATTTTCTTTATGTAAAACTGCTTTTCACAATACTTCCTCAGCACTGTCCTTGTGGTGTGAAATTTTCCATGAACATTCCTTTTCCTGTCCAAGAGGGGGTTTCCCATACCGAGATTTGCGATTTGACGGCTAACCTACTAATGGAGGTGTGTTATGAAATTCAGGTTGAGCCGATGTTACAGCCAATTTCCAGTGAACATTTTCAACAGGCCTCTTCGAACACTGAAGATGGAGCTTACTGGCAAATGGTTTTTGGGAAGGTAGATGTGAGAAGGCCTTTGTTGAAGTGATGAAAGTTTTTAACCCCCATACTCCTAGTAACCGCTCCTCCACCACAAGAGCAATTTATAGAAGACATGATAAAATGAAGAAACGTTCATATGAAGCATGAATATGTGAGGTGGAGCACAGTTATTTTACTCCTTTGATTTTTTCTGCAACAGGCTGAGGGGTTGCCAACGAAGCAAAATCTGTACGAGATTTCATTATTTCAAGATTTCAATTGTATTTCAAAGTTGTAAACATTTAAAAAATAAGTTTGAGATTTCAATATTTATAAGATAATTATATCATGTAATTGAATGAGATTCGCTTGTATTACTTACAAATTAATGTAGTCTGGCTAAGCATCAAAATGCGGTCCTGCAAGACTTCAGATTTAAATATTTACATGGATTTTTGTCGGCTTATGCTTTTTACAAACATCAGGCTTCTTTCCTGTATTCTGCAGTAATGGGGTAGCTAAGATGCTGTTTATCTTTTTCTCTACTGAGATCGGCCATCAGATGTGTTAGAGGTTCGCGCTCTTCTACTGATATATAATTGGAACTTTTACTCGGCCTATTTTGATGATAAGTGTAGAACTGATTCAGAGCTCTCCTCATCATGTGACTGAAAGTTATTTGAATTGATTTTTATTATCATCAGACTTCATTATTATTATAGATTGATAAAAAAATTAAAAATTCAAAAGGTAAGTAGGGATTGAATTCAATAGTGCTACAAAAAGTAAGGAAACATGGAATAAGATTTTGGGACGAGAGAACATTCTGGCATGAGATAATTTATAAAAGTTTAATCCCTACTTTTGGCAAACCTACTGAAGTGGGCCAAAAGTAGGGATTAAACTTTTATAAATTATCTCATGCCAGAATGTTCTCTCGTCCCAAAATCTTATTCCTTGTTTCCTTACTTTTTGTAGCACTATTGAATTCAATCCCTACTTACCTTTTGAATTTTGAATTTTTTTATCAATCTAGTTTGTTTGCTTTTTATACATGCTAAGCATTCACAATAATCTTTCAGCAGGCACACAAATGTTACAGGCGCGTAATAATTATGCTTGTTTACAGGTGCTTGTTAACAACGCGCTTACATGGCAAAGCAGCTGTGTGATAGCAAATAGCGCTCGACAAACAGCAAAAGCTATTTGTCCAAGGCTATAATCTCGAAGTTCACGACATAATAAAATACACGCGAAAACATCATGCCAGTGGTGCCATTGTAACTAATTACCGTATAGCGGGAAAGTTTGGCGGGGGGAAAGTTTGGCGAATTTGGCGAATCGTCCATGATTCGCCAAACTAAAACCATCCAAATTTTTACTTATAATTATTACCTTATGGCTGAATCCATCCATTCGCCAAACTTTTCCTCGCCAAACGCTCATAACAGTGAAATTCGCCAAACTTTCTCGCCGCCAAACTTTCCCGCTATACGGTATATCACGTGCAAGCCAGGTTTTTGCGTGACGTAATAAGCAGAAGCCGTAACAGGCTATTATCACCTTAGGTGAGATTCACACCTTGCTAAAGGAATATAGAAGAACAAGGAAGGGAATGAAGGATAAAAGGAATCGCCATGGCGCAGTGGGTAAATCGTCTTCGGAACAACATTTTCGTAAATCCGCCGCTATTACCTTTATTGTGTGAAATTTCTGGAGCCCTACACCTAGCGCAACCGGGTCTTACGGCAGGCTGGCAGGCTGGCAGGCTGGCAGGCTGGCTGGCTGGCTGGCAGGCTGGCTGGCAGGCAGACGAAATACAGGTGAATTTCGAAATTTTCAAAGTTGGCTGTAGGTCGAAATATTCGACTTGTCGCTTCGTTTAACCAAGGTACAGCATCATTACAGCTTTACCAATGCATTCCAGTCGGTTTTTTCGGGTAAAGCCTATTGGAAGGTTGTTTTATGAAGTGCGAAAAATCGGGAAACCATACAATTTCTTACCAATCCCTACTATTAAGTACTACCTACTTAATGAAAAACTAGCTATTGTGAGTATATTTGGCGGAACGGGATGGAACACTCTACCAGAAGTGACTCCAACTTTGACTCATTCATCCATGCTAACAGCTAGGTACGTAGCATGCAGTAGTGGTAGTAGCACATGCAAGTACTAAATATAGGAAATAGACCAGAAAATAAACCCGACTATGTGCCAGGGCCGGGCTGGCTAACTCAGGAGCCACTTAGCTGTCATTGCTACACCTATATGCATGGTCACGTACGTATAGCTGCACAGACCAGTTGCGTATGGCAAGCACGACTATAATCTATGGTCTGTCACAATCAGACCATAGATACGTATAGATCAGTAGTTAGTATACTATATAGCTATAGGCGACTGTTAGTCTCGCATAGGCAGACCCTTTTTCTTGACGCGCGCCCAAGGCCTCACTAGTAAAAACAAACTTTTTGTTGGCACGCCAGGCCATAGGCGTGTTCTCCGAGGGGGGGCAAGGCCTCACACTTGCATGTTTATAAACTTACCTGCATGAGCATTTCCTTTGAAAAAATTTAATAGTACAATTTTTGAATAATAAGCCTGAATATCTATAGCTACGTAGCTATAGCTAACATCATAATGCATGTCTACAAATTTTTGCCTCCCCCTAGTCTATAGTACCTTCTCATGCACGCCTATGCGCCAGGCCATCTATACCTCTCTATAATGTTATTGTTATTTAGTAGCTACACAAAAGCCTCGTGTAGCTATTCAGTTAATCTGCAGCTATATATACGTACGTACCTTGTATGTACACTGTTAAAACTGGGGTTTGTAATGCACACCCAATGGTATGTTATACACACCATATTGCTTGCATACCAGTGGTGTGTTTCTATATCATACCATGTTGGTATGTAATGTACACCTTATTTTCTCTGGTATTAGCGCTACATAAATAAGCGCCTCATGTTATGGATTATAAGATAGAGGCGCAATATATTAATGAATGCAAGACAACGATATACGTTTAAAAAACCATATAATATATATTAGAAAAAGCCACAACAGCCCAAACTTAAATTCCGAAGCCTCCCGGAAGCATTGTTTGACGACAGGCGCATAAATGTTGCGGTGCTAAACATGGTCTATAGACGAAGCAGCAGTATTGCAGCGAAAAGCTATAAATAAGGCTAAGGCAATTAAACAAGTTTATAACTATAATAAATACGCAGTTCCTGTCTGGGCGATAATTTATAATGTTTTAAATTAATGCTCACCGATGACGCAATGAGTAACCCTAGTTACGAAGCTCTTAGTAACGATGAAGGAACGGCTGGAAGCTGTAATGCTACTGTACAGCAAACTTTGGCGAAAATTCCATGGGAAACAGCTACAGACAGGGTAACAACGATGGTTCATTGCGTGGCTCACTTGAATTGATTCGCTAGAGGAAGTTTAATAAGCGCACAAATTTTTTCCTCCCGAGTTTCCTCCTGCTTAGTGCTAGAGTGAAGATAACTGGTTGAAAGGTAATGTTCTGCTATTAAAATGTTAGATATTTCGCTGTTTGTTTCTACTTATTTAGGACGAGAATAATGATGCTAAGAACTTATCATTAATTGTTTCTCAGAACACGAAGCCATGCACTGTCCCTGTGGTTATGTAAATGTTATGAACATCCAATGAATGCTGAATTGGCTGGTACGTAACTGGATATAACACATGTGGCATCTTGGAGTATTCAGTTGAGAGCCATGATGAATATCACTACTAAAGTCGCTGTATTCCTCTACAAACAATTTAATGAAAGGTACGTAAATTCAGGAGCATTAGCAGTGGTACAGTTGTTTTGTGTTTTGAACATGCTAGGATGTACATGACCAAGAGCAACTGTTTTCATGGCTTGTTTCAAAGGTACGTACTGGTTCGGGTTTGCTGTAGTAATCCCAATATAATATACTATGTTTATAGAATTATCCTGATGCCAAATCATCAATCTATGTGTGAGCTGGACTGTGACTGGCTGCAACCTATTGCTGTCGCATGTACAACCAAAAGGAGGTATGCGTATTACATAAACAGAACACGATTAGTTGTGTTATTGTTGTGTTTTTTAACATCCTATAGGATCATTACAGGCACATGAATGGCATAAAACTGCATGTTGTTAAAAGGTACTTGTTTACATGCTCTAATTTAATCGCAATATGTTTCATCTATAATCTATAGATTTATCGTTTCTCCATATAACTTGGTTCATCAATCTGTCAGGCTTTGGTGTTTCCAATGGAGAAAGGTATGTACGCAGTAAACTTGTAATATCTTTTACATCATTGAATTTTACTGCAGAGTGCATGGTATGTACCAAGATACAGTAGAGATCGAGGTTGCTGCAGCTGTAAAAGAAAAGGATGTAGTAGTTAGAAGTTGCTGAAAAGTAGCCAGAAGAAGAAACTGTAGAAAACTTATTTAATATTTTAATGTATTTATGTATTTATGTGTCAATTTGAAATATATTGAAGTGTGTCAGTATTACATACTTTATTGGGTGTGTATTTCATACTTTTATTTTGTTGGTGTGCATAACACACCAAAAAACGGTGTGCACGGTGTAAGGAGGAATTACATACCAAAAAGGTGTGTAATACGTACATATCATTGTTTTAACTGTGTAGCTACATAACTATCAATAAAGTTCCGCATTATATACTACTTTCGTTCAGGTCCATTCCGTTCCGTGAATTATATATACCCCACACACCTCGTGAGTCTTGATGCATACAGTAATATTAAATTAGCTACTCAGTCATCTCGGCCTACGTATATATACATAGCTGGCTACGTCGGCGTAGCTATACGTATAGTTTCCTAGCTCGTAGCTATATACTATAGCACTCGCGACAATAAATAAATGCTTTAATAATTATGCGTGCGGCTTTGATTGGCTTACTTGACTGGTAGCAACTGGCTGGGTGGTGTGGGCCGTGTGGCACAACTGACGGAATAGGCTGGCTCTGTGGCTTACAAGTATATAGGCTGGGGTTATCGCGCAACTTGCATTTAATCAGTAGGGTAGCTATCACTGCAAGTATAACCAGGGCGGTTCATCCAACGGAAACAACAATTCGGAGAATTCACTCCACGCCCTTTCCTTAAAAGGAGTTTGTGGTTACGAAAGATGGCGCGATATCCTAAAAAGATCTGCCCTTATAAAAATGGCTATACGTAGCTATAGCTATATACATATTGTGCGCTATGCAGCTATACTGTTTATTATACGACCACGCGCGATGCTGCGAAATCAGCTTATCTATACACAAAATATATAGCTACGTATGCATGATGATTAAATTTATTTAGAATGCTATATGTTTAGACAGAAAGAAAGCATAGCTATATTATTATAATTCAGTATATATAACTGATGACATTTGAAAATATGAAAATCCTAGGTGTATATAGCTATAGTATAGGTAAGACTGGTTTTCAAGCTATATGCTAACTTATGGGTATTGGTAAAACCAGGAGGGGAGCGGGAACGGGAGATTGCTTGGTAAAACCGGGAACTGGGAACCGGGAGATCACGTGCTTATGATAGATACTATCACGTGCATATAGACTTTCATCATCACGTGCGTATAAAATCTCTCATAACATCGCGGGCGTGTGTTGAGTCAAGAGCTACGTATATGCGCACTGGCTCGCGACAGTATATAGCTATTTGTTAAAATTAATGAACACTGTGATCTATGCGTGAGTCGTGTAAAGGGCCTGAGAGGTGAGCTGTTGGTTTATTGGGGGTGTTTTTGCTGGATGTCGATCGCCACACTGACCCGGCCGGATGATGGAGGATGAGGTGGAGCAAAAACAATGCGTTCCTGTTACGGAAGATGCCAGAGACAATTTAAAGTCTGCAGAGGTGTACCGGTATTTCATAAGAGCTCTCAACAGAGAGCTGCCACTTAGTTTGGCACCACCAGTGCAGCCAAAAGCTGGAAGCATATACTTGTATGATCTTGGACCAGATTCTGATAAATGGGAAAGCCTTAAGAAGAAGATAAGGTTAGATATGCAAAAGTTATATAAACAAGTACTATCTATATGCAAGTGCCACGTATATACTAAGATGTATCAGTTTCAGTTTGAACTCCGCAGTAGCTACCATTGTTTTATTACAGGTGTGATCAGTATAGATGGGTGCACATAGCATAAAACATGAGTCATGTGAAATAAAGAAAGAGAGTAGTGCAATTGATTCAATAGATAAGAAAGGTGGAGATAACAGTGGGGTGCTGGAACATATTTTATGTTGCACTATTTTTGGGATGATGCTGTATTTCAAGCATTTTGTCACCGGAATAGCAAAAGTACATGTAAACCTTTCGTAAGATCGGCACCACATGTGAAGGACAAGGTGAGAAACCATGTAAATAGCTAAATATATTATTAAAATAATTATCATGATAATTATACCAATATAGATATTGGGAAAGATCCGTTGAAGCCACACAGGATGGTTTACCAAGAGTTAGTGAATCAAGACAATGGTGGACCCTGGCATGTCACATTTGCTTCCCGAGATAAAAACCAATAGGAGATAGGGCCAATAGGAGATTGTATTATTTCTGATCAGCTACATAATACAATTCCTCATTCTTTTGCAGCCTCATTTGTGGTTAACTGTATGGAAGATGTCAAAATACTGCGTGAACTTATTTCAGCTCATGGTGGTACACAACCAGCAATTATAATTTATCCTAAAATATCACTGTAGGTACCGAACCAATTGCTAGTTTAAAATGTGAAAATCCTACAATTGCAAATTTATTGATTGATTATTTTGGTACCACCAAGGGTATGCAAAGGTAATACTATACGTAACCATTCGTTTACATATTTGTATACAGGTGAAAGTTAAAAGAAGTTAATTAAGAATTAGCAAGGATGACTTTTGTTGTGGAGCTTGTTGTTGTGATGATGGTCTCTGAAATAACTCTTTAATATGCAAAACATTGTTAATAGCTCAATACATCATGTTTGATGATTTCAGCATTGAAAATAGCCAATTGTTTCATTAATAAATACTCATTTGCTAATATATTATTGGTAGCTAATAGCATCAGACTATAGCATAATGGATGAACCATGCACATGTATACGTACATTATACACCTGCAGTTGTATATATGCTAACATTGCTGATAAGCTTATATATACAAGCATCAGCTACCACTGTATATATAAGTAAAATTTCTCATGTATTATGATTAGTTATCTGCATGTTGTTTCACATACGCACTAAAACAGCTAAATCATACAGATATCACAATTGCAGACGTAATATTAAATACATGTTGCATATACAAGCAAGAATGAAAGCATATATGTAGCTACATATTTAGTAAGTTCTAACAGTTTCTAACAGTTTACCATCTTAAAGTAATATGCATAAGATCCTGTCTTGTTGGTTAAATGGTCTGGTGAAAAACTTTTAGTTTGCATGCCATCATATAGTACAATCTTTGACCATACCAAAAGTAAATTGCGGTAAAGTGACTGCCGCTGCAAAGTGTACTGCCTGCAAGCTGATATTGATGACCATAGATTGTCAAATTATGTGGAAGATTCATTATGCCTTTACTATCAAGAGACTGAATATCAATCGGTATCACCAATGGATTCTTGCTAAGAAATGAAGATGAGATAATCTGTGGTACACCACGACATTCAAAAAAGCTTTCTCTTCTTCTACCAGTCAGATCTAGATGGTCAGTAATTGCGTGAATAGAATTCTTTGATGGTTGACATTGAAACTCTGCACCACAGTAACCAACTGTATCTCCTGGTTCTGGAAACAATTGTTGCAGGTTATCCAATTTTGTGTGAAATGAAAAGGTTGACGGATACTTAGTTATTTCTATATTTTGATTTGGACAATACTCTGAAGTACATTTTGCTTAACAATCAACTTCCAGATATGAGTGAATAGGCAAAGACACCTATCGTTCTCACCACCAAAATAGTTATACTTTGATCCATTTATTGTCAGATTCAATGATGATTGAAGTAAATGTAGGAACAGTGTTTTTCCTTCTGACACCTTCCCTTTAAGCATCAACATGATAGCAGCTTTGAGTGTATTTTCAGCATCACTATACAGTATCACCAAAGGACTTTGTGAATGCTTCATATTGCTTGCAGTGTAGCAACAGTATTGTAAGAAAATTGTCAGATGTACATGTGTTAATGAACTTGTCATGTCTCCATGGTAAAGATTCTGGAATGGTGTATATTTTGCAGATAAACTCAGCATTCCACTTCGGAATGGGAATGTTACACTTGGTAAGGCAAAACCTGTGAAACCAATCGTCGCACTTGGAACAGTTGTACATGTTGAATTCTCTTTGCATATTCCCATAAAAGGCTGTGAATGTCGTACCTTCAATCCATGGGGTCAGGCAATAGCAGTACTGATTAATTTCTTCTTCTTTCTTCTTGCAAAAGTCCTTCTTTACTATTGTAACTGCTAAATCAATCAAATGTTGTTCTCCTTCCAAAACTTTAATTAGCTGAGGTATTCCTTTATCTAAATCAATTCGTATTTTTCATTACTATACATGATTATGATTGCTGGGTTCTGCTTTACGATTATTCATCTTCAGTTGATAGCACAGGTAGTGGTAGGTATTAAACATAGCATCATGGGATAACCTGTTCTGTCATCAACTTCTTTCCTGAAATTTCTCACTTGGTTTTTATCTTGGGGAGCAAATATGATATGTCGGGGTCCACCATTGTCTTGATTCACTAACTCTTGGTAAATCGTCCTGTGTGGCTTCAACGGATCTTTTCCCAGTATCTATATTGGTATAATTATCATGATAATTATTTTAATAATATATTTAGCTATTTACATGGTTTCTCACCTTGTCCTTCACATGTGGTGCCGATCTTACGAAAGGTTTACATGTACTTTTGCTATTCCGGTGACAAAATGCTTGAAATACAGCATCATCCCAAAAATAGTGCAACATAAAATATGTTCCAGCACCCCACTGTTATCTCCACCTTTCTTATCTATTGAATCAATTGCACTACTCTTTTTCTTTATTTCACATGACTCATGTTTTATGCTGTGTGCACCCATCTATACTGATCACACCTGTAATAAAACAATGATAGCTACTGCGGAGTTCAAACTGAAACTGATACATCTTAGTATATACGTGGCACGTGCATATAGATAGTACTCGTTTATATAACTTTGCATATCTAACCTTATCTTCTTCTTAAGACTTTCCCATTTATCAGAATCTGGTCAAAGATCATACAAGTATATGCTTCCAGCTTTTGGCTGCACTGGTGGTGCCAAACTAAGCGGCACTGCAGTGGAGTAGCCAGACTAAGTGTGATGGTGAGGCCACATTATAATTGCAAGTTCAAAATTCCAGCCAGTTGTTTGGGTACATTTGTCAAAGATCTCGTGCATTCCGTCAGTATGGTTAAATATAATTATTCACATTATTTAAACAAAAGGTGCATTGTAACCTACCGTACACTATAGTAATGCATAAAGCCAGCTAGCTACTAGCTGCTGTTCCTGCAGCTCAGTCAGTGATCATATAGCTATATGCTAAGGATATTTACGTGTGCACGGTTATAGTTATTTATACACTGTGCATTAAAGATACTTTCGCCGACAAGATGCTGCTTCTTTCTTGTAATCAATAAATCTTTGAGTCTGCTGACGATTCATCACGTGTGCATCAGTTCAAATCACTGTGTGTGCTAAAGTATTTGAATCTATTTAAAAGCTCGGTGATACTCACTCAGGATTATATACAATTGTAGCAGCCTATTCTTTCATCCTCGTCTTCATCCATCTAGGGCTTGAGCCTCATGCATCCGCGCCAGTGAGCCTGCGACCAGACAGAATCATCAGAATGGCATGATTCTGGGAGAAATGGTGTACACTCCTCCGTCTCCCCGTAATAATCAACTCCAGTACTTCAATCATTTCACCTCACAATCACTCTGCTGATATTACATACTACCCGCCATATTAAAATTAATATTATCACGTGTTTATTGCTGGATGACTAGATGCGCGCGTGTCAAAATGTTCTTTTAAAATATTTTAATGGCGCTTGTATCAGCAATCTCATGGACCTATGGCTAGCTAAAATTATAGACATTCGGCTTTTAAAAACAAATGGATATTTAAGTATTAAGGTACATATTATAATGTTATTACTTATGAATTAGCTAGTTGTGTGCAAATTGATAGTAGTTCACGTGATAAGTTGAGATCCTGATGGTGGGGCCACAGAAGCTGATGGTGGGGCCAGTGCCCCACTGGGCCCCACTGTAACTACGCCACTGAGCGGCAGCTCTCTGTTGAGAGCTCTTATGAAATACTGGTACACCTCTGCAGACTTTAAATTGTCTCTGGCATCTTCCGTAACAGGAACGCATTGTTTTTGCTCCAAATCCTCGTCCTCCATCATCCGGCCGGGTCAGTGTGGCGATCGACATCCAGCAAAAACACCCCCAATAAACCAACAGCTCATCTCTCAGGCCATTTACACGTCTCACGTATAGATCACAGTGTTCATTTAACAAATATATACTGTCGCGAGCCAGTGCGCATATACGTAGCTCTTGACTCAACACACGCCCGCGATGATATGAGAGATTTTATACGCACGTGATGATGAAAGTCTATATGCACGTGATAGGATCTATCATAGCACGGTTTTACCGGTTTTACCAAGCAATCTCCCGCTCCCCTCCTGGTTTTACCAATACCCAACTTATATAGCAACATGCAGTGCTTAGCTAATTTCCAAACAGAGCTAGCTCATAATTATTTATATGTTACGGCCCAATTTAAAACTTGACCGGTTTTAAAACCGACCGCCTGTTTTAAAACCGGTCGACCCAATTTAAAACCCACAGCCCAGCTGACCGGTTTTAAAACGGGTCAGTTGTCATTAATCCGTTTTAAAACCGGTCGATTTTCTGTTGACCCGTTTTAAAACTTCAAGTTTAGTTTTACTGTACTGCATGAAAGCTGCGCCGCGCGGGATCAATTCACAGTCAGCCTTGCTAAATTGACCACTGCACGTGTTAGCTAAATGTAAATCAGAATTAGCAAATCACAAAATCCAGCTTAGCTTTGAATTCTTCAATTTGTTCCATTAGCAATTCATATGTGACCAGATTTGCCAAAAGGGGTCTTATACACGCACAGCTTCAAGTCTCACTTTTCACCGCCATTCGACAGACACAACACTAAACTAACAGTTGATATGGCTGTCATGGCCAAAAGTACAGCAGTCTGCTTTCACTGAGGCTTCTTTCTCCAGCCTGTATGACGTACGAGAGTGCTCGGATGTTCTATAAATGGCCCCATCTTGCCTGGACAAGCAGACAGACGGCAGGGAATCACCACACGACTAGCTGGCGAGATTGGCCGTGATTTTAGCTACATTTTGTGTCAATTCAGGCTGAAAGCAGCCTGAATTGACACCATATGGCCATAAGGATCCTTCTGGTCGGAAGGCCCCGCCACTTCGTGGCTCCCACCTCCCCCCACCCTTGCCACCCCACCGGATTTGCTTGTGGTATTGACTACCTTGTGAAATAAACTATCTAAAATGGCGGGAAACTCAGCTAACTATTCATTGAAGAGTTGATCCAATAAACTACCATGAGTGACTGTGCATTCGTGGAGAATTGCACACAAGCAGCTTCATGCATTCTCGAGATATATTTAATTGAATATTTCAAAAATGTATTTCTAGATATTTATAATTGCGCGTATAAGACCCCTTTTTGCAAATCCAGTCACATATACTGAATTATTGTAACATTTTTCTGGCAATAGCTAAATTTTATATCAATATTGGATAAAATAGTGGAGATTCCTATAGCTAATTCCAATAATTTTTAGACCAAACATTTCATCAACAAGGAGTAATAACAGAAGATTTGTCCAGCTACCATGCCATCTAAGTTGCTATAGTAACTCTTTTTTCCTGATGCAATAAGGATATGGAACTCATTGCCACAACAGCTGATCGACTGTTCTAATGTCAAATTATTTAGAGATGGTATTTATAGACACTACAATTGTAAATAATCATATACGTAATTATAGCTAATCCCTGAATAGTGAACTTTTCTTCCATCAATATCTTATTCAATCCGTCAAACTGCTTAGTACTCTTGTAGTCACACAACACCCACCTCGATACTAAGCGAAAAGCTTCAGCACATGCGCATTCAATTTTATGTGGTTACGCGTTGAGAGATTTACGGTTCCCGTTTTAAAACCAGTCAGAAGTTTTAAATCGGGTCGTGACACACCTATATATATATGTGCGAAGCTATATAGCTTACTTTTGAAACAATAGCGCTGTCACTATAAGAGGTGCACGTAACGGCAAAGAAGCTGAAACTGTTACTTTACACACCTTCGAATAGGCTGAAGTAAGGTAAGTATTATATATATACGTACCATCAGATCGCGCTCCTTACACTCTACGGTATCACTGCATGCAAGTCCCGGCAGTTGATACAAAGGCAAAGTTCAACAACAATTCACTCCACGCCCTTTCCTTAAAAGGAGTTTGCGGTTACGAAAGGGCGTGGAGTGAAGTCTCGCCGCTGAACTTCACCATTCGGATAACTAGCTGCTATATATTTGCAGTGAATAGCTATACCGCGTAGATCGCTAGCTATGTAGCTATATACTGAGATTCGTAGCTTGCCAGACAGATTATTTAATTCACAACATCACATCCATCATTAAAAGTGAAATGTAGTAGAAATTGTTTTAAGGCTTCAATGACTTTTAATAGGGGGCAGGTACATGCACAGAAACGCACAGCTTCATTGCATGCATGTAGATGGTGTTTTAGTTCTGTGTGCATGCAAACTTTATACTGGTTACTAATAGCTAGCTATAGTTAAGGTTTCCATCAGATAGCTAGCTAATCATCAGTTGTTTTTATCGGCAAAGTCAATACATCCATGTGTTTGTGTATGTGAGAAAGTCTACATATTTACGGGGTTAATATATACCTGTAGCAACATAGTATTTGTGACCTAGCTACATATCAGTGGCTCCTGCATGTGTTATAAAATTCATACAACACATGCACATGTATGAAATAAGTTGCATTGTAAACCAACCACACAATATTTGTTCTATGCATGTAGCTAGATTACCATGCATGCATACATCAACCTATATGATAAATTTAACTAGTCATGTGATGCTGATGGGAGGGGTCAAGAGTTGTCAGTTCTTTAAGGTGACCAGTTCTCTCCAGCCATATCTGTAAAGAAATAAAATAGTTATAATGCTATTTTATAATTTAATGTAGCTATGTTCAGCATTAACAAATAGCTAGCTAGCTAATAGTTCATTATTCATTTATTAAGGTATCCAAATAGCTAGATACTAAAGTGGCATTCGTTGCAGCCCTACTCAAATTAAAGATAGAAAAAGTAGCTAGCTATGAAGTCTTCCCATCAAACAACCTACCAATTATTGCACTAGATGACAGCATACATAATATAATGGGTGTTATGCTGTATATATACACACATTTCTATTATCCCTATTCTAAAAACTATCCATAGTCCAATGTACTGTGTTCCCACTGTAAAAATGGCATAGTGAACGTCACTGGAAAATGAAGTGGTGTTCACTGTTTTCAAAATCACTACATGGTAGTGAATATTGAAGTTAGTGATGCTCACTACCAGGGACGTAGCCAGAAAATTTTGATGCCAGGGCAATGATACTCAACTCTTGTTTATAAAAAGAAACCCATGTTGTATGCATTCATCGCGGAGTCCTCATGCAGCACACATACACATATCCATTTTCATATGAACATCAATATAGTATTTTAAAAATGCATTGCTACTAACTATACACTACGAGTGTGTGCACGAGACTAAATCACACCTACCTATTAACTATTAATAGGCCTACACTACACCTAACAATTGATCTATACTCCTAAACCTAACAACTACTCCATTATACTGACTTCAGACTATGAAACATCATAGCGATTTCTTCTTGAAGTGCACAGCGTGCACAAAATAAATTCTAGCACGTGATCCAACACCTTGATAATCGTGCATCATTTCACTAGTGTAAATTACAATACAACAGAGAACTATTACACCTATTACATACCAGATTGCCAGAACTAGAATCTGAGCATGCACGGATGAGACTCTGCTCTCACACGGATCACGTAAAGAAAGCCCGGGTATCCAAAAGCTCTTAATCACAAGAATCCACTTGATGAAACAATATATATCTCTGAAAAAACTGTTGCTTCTAGTCTTGAGGCCGTTCCGTCTCGCTTCTTTTCTGTAATCCGCCAGATTTGATGAATCGATCCGGATGCATTTAGCGCAGGAATTTATGTAACGCCTGCACTAACATTGGGTCAAGCCATTGAGAATAGCTGAAGATAATGAGGTTTGTTAAGCTTTCTTGTACTCTAATAAATAGCTGTTGATTTAACTACTCGTGTTTAACGCCATTTTTATACTGAGAGGAATGCTGATGGTAGGGCAAAGTAAGCTGATGCCCGGGTATGCCCAGGTCTGGCGAATTTTTTTTGGGCCCACTTTCAACTTAGAAATTTTTTACTTGAATTAATTTTTTTGGATAGCTAATTGAAAACAAGTGATTATTATGGAACAGTGTTTCCCCACGTGATGTTCACATTGTCTTCCAGTCGCTTCCTACCAGTGCGTTTTACATGATAGCGAGCACAGCAGACTTTAGATATTCCAACGTTCATGCCCCACGCGAGTCTCTACGTGATTTTGTTATTGCATTATTCTTTGTGTGTAGGGCCGGGGATTTTTACCTTTTGTGGAGCCATTGGCTAACCACTGCAGTAGCATGATTTTATTGGCGATCCACCAGTAACCAGTGTAATAATCAGTAATACTTTGTTTTTGCAGGTGCTGTCAAGCCAGTATGATATTCAATCTTATGCAGTCGAATCGAAAGTGTCACTATGGAATTCGAGAAACCCAATTCCCAGATACAAGAATTAAAGGGCACATGGACTAGCGTGATGCATGCAGGATTATAGATAGTGAACTGCATGCGTTTTTTGTAATACTGTGTGTTATCAATCCAGGTAGCTACCATAATGGATCTGTTCCGTCCCATACGCGTATTTTAGCCCATACGCGTATGGGCTATCCCGTACGCGTATACCTATATGGGCATCCCGTACGCGTACGGGATGGGCTTATTAAACTTTCAATTTATGTATAATTTTAGCTTGTTCTTACATAAAAACTTGATTAAACATTATACGTATAGTTCGACGTTGACCATACAGCTACGTATATGCCTCGGTAGCTCCATCTATGATCGGCAGCGCCGTGCACTGCATGTGTGGCGGATCTATAAGACTGAGGCCAGCTAGCTATATATACATGGATCCCTTTTAGCATGATAGGAAATTATGATGTGCGTAGCTGAACAAATGTAGGATTAGAAAAAATTTCAGTATAGCTAGCTATACAGAGCTGCATGCATATAGCTCAGTATAGCTATGGGCCTGTTAGCTATAACACTTTCATCAAGTTCCTTTAATTAAACTGATTATTGCTTCATGATTTTATAATGATGTTATAATGATGTTGCATTGTTGCAATGTTACTATAGCACTGTTACATTCAGCTTCTTTGGTTCACAATTTTTATAATGATATTACAGTGTTTCATTGTTGCAATGTAGCTAGACCTATAATAGCACTGTTGCTATAAATCAGTACATCATCAGCATATATAGTTTGATTTTTGAAGATATGTTTGTTGTAATGTCATTAATATAGCATAGAAATAAAAGGGGGCATGCAAGTACAGTCTCTTGGGGTATTCTGGATGTTACTAGCGAGGGTGAACTCGACTCTCCATTCACTACTATACTTGTTGTTGCCTGATAGTCAAAAAATGCTTGATCCAGGCAAGCAAGGTATACCATTTATGCCAAGGTGGTGCAGTTTGTGGCAGAGACGGTTATGAGGGACTTTATCGAAAGCTTTACTGAAATCAAGTAAAATTATGTCAGTTTGGTTACCAGTATTCAAGTTTTCTGCAAGGTCATTTACTGTGGCTATAAGTTGAGTTTCGCAAGATCTGTTCTGTCGAAAACCATGTTGTTCTTCAGTAAGAATATTATACTTCTTCAGATGTAAAAAAATATGCGAGTAGCTACACTATATGTTCAAGTAATTTAGAGCAGATACATGTTAGAGACACTGGTCTATAATTACTTGGGTCACTTCAATTTCCCTTCTTAAACAACGGGACAATGTTGGCTGTATTCCATTCTGCTGAGATTGAGGATTGACAGAGAGATGCGTGAAAGATTATAGCTAAAGCAGGAGCTATTACTGGTGTAAGATTTTTTAAAGGAATTTCATCCGGACCATTGGCCTTGTGGACTTCTAAATTAGAGAGTAAGGTAGTAACTCCTTCAATGGTTATATCAATTGGCAGTATATCAGGAAAAAAGCAACCATCAAGGGGAGGAATATTAGATTCATCTTCTTTTTGTGAAAACAGATGTAAAGTAGTCATTGAGTATGGTGACTTTATCCTTGCATTTAGTGTAAGTTACATCATTGAGCTTTAGCGAGGCCACCCCACACTGATCAGTTCTTGAAATAAGTGTCATTTCAACACTTTATGTAATAAAACAACCTATATGTTCCAAGGGGTTGCACCCACCACACCCCCTACTCCATATTTGGTTAAATAGTTCCTTGCATGTATTTACTCTAACTCTTACAATAAGCATGATTTGGTGTTATAACAAAAAAACCTATAGCTTCTGGGGGGCTGTGCCCCCCAGACCCCCTGCATCAGAGATACACTTCTGTGTTCAGACCCCCCTCTCAGAAAATCCTGGATCCGCCCCTGCTCACATAGCTAGCTACATAGCTACTGAATATTTTCATATTTAACTTAGCTGAGTTTTCTTGTTTCGTAAGTTTTGTATTCTTGTTGCAGTGTTGCATGTATTGTTGCAATTCGCATACTCACATGCATACGTAGCTACACACTGTATATTTTATATTTAACTCACAGTTTTCTTGTTGCATGATTATTGTATTCTTGTTGCAGTGTTGCATTGTTGCACATGCATATGTAGCTATACATACTGTCAATTTTCATATTTAACTTAGTTTATGATTTTTGTATTCTTGTTGTAGTGTTGCATTGTTGTGATTCACGTATGTACTCACGTACATACGTACTGTCAAGTTTCAGTTTTCTTGTTTTATGATTTATATATTCTTGTTGCAGTGTTGCATTGTTGCAATGTAGCACTGTTACCAGTAGCTACTCATATAGCTACTCATATATATATATAGCTACATAACTACATTTTTACTTTGAATAATAAAAATTATATAATTTATTATGCTACTTCTATTGCTGTTACAATTGTCAGCAATTAAAATCATATATACGTAGTTATTGACACATCGACAATGGTACCACCTCCAACAATCCACCTATCCAGTCACTTTATTTGCCATCTGTTAAAAACCATTTTTTGGTTTTTCTCTCAGTCTTGTGCTGTATAATTATGCCTCATGTACGTACATGCATGTATAACTATCTCAATTTTACTGCAGCCACTATTTTAATGGTGGAGCACTTAACCTAAATCTCACTTTGATACAGTAGCTAGCTGTGCAGTGACGTGATTAGTACCTAGCACAGATAAGCTATCTAATAAAAATTACATTAATGTATTTCAGTAGCTATTTCTCATTATTGATACATAGTACCATATGTATTCATAACATGTCATACACAATATATATGGATAACTTTATGGGTGTTTATAACAAATACCTAGTCACACTCCTTCATGGTTACCTGAATCCTTTATGAATTGCTTGTAAATTCCATTCTCAGCACTCTCAAAGTTTACTGACCAAACAAAAATATTTTACTGTTCAGTCTGAAGTATAATGTGATATATCACTGTTAAAAATTTTAGTTACGTAGCTACCTGATAGACAAAACTTCATTAGTAACTCTAGTATATAGCTACTATTCATTAGTCCAAAAGCATTTCCACTGCGTATACACGTAGCTCACTGTTTTATGTGTATATGACTGAAATATATATGTAGCTATGTAACTATGTATACATAGCCATACGTAGCTGCAGTGAATGCAAGTGATTGAATCTTAAGGAGTCTTACGTAGCTTCTAGCTAATCATGTGTATGTAACTATGTACAAAAGTAACATGGCTATGTATGCATTATAAGGTAAAAATACTTCTGTTTGTTCTGTGCAGTCACCGATTAACACTGCAACAATATAAAAACTGCAGTTTGTGGTAACATGAATAGCTTGTGTCACTTGGTCACCTTTTTGCAGGGCCCTAAATAAGGGGGTATCACTGCACAAATGTGCAGTAATCAAGTTAAAATAGCTATGCAGTGATCAAATATAAAATGTGCAGTATTACTTATTGAAAATCACAGGAAAACGTCATCATAAAAGCACATTACACACAACAACACGCATCTACACACACGACAGACAGACACATGCACACAGACACAGACAGACAGTCATACATGCACATGCATAAACCCTCATGTGAGCAGTTTAGAAGCTATTCAGTTGCATGTACATAACTTTGTGTTTACGTAATATTTTCTCAATCATTAGCATAACTTCCATATATATACATACTAATTATAATTATTTGTAGGTACATATACATAGCTAGCTAGCTATATATGTATACATAGCAATTTAACTATTAATTTTGCACAACTATATTTGTATATGGGCATGTATCTATCAATTTTACCTATTAATTCTTTCCAGAAAATCATTTTTAGATTACGTAGTTTCCTAGGCAATTATTTATTTACCCCTTCCTTTAATTTGACTCTATGCAACTTTACTTCAAAATAATTATAATATCTTACCTACATAGCTACAGCTATGTATTTAAGACATTTTATCTAAAAAGACTCTCTGCAGTATTAACTTTGTCATGGGCACAATTGATTGTGGGTTTAAATTTGTGTTTATAGCAGCATTTGTACTGAATTTTGCAGATCATCAAAGGACAACAATTATTCAGCCATTCCATTTACAAAATATTTTATAGACATTCATATGCTAATCCTTTTCTAATTGACATATCTATATCTACAATCAACCTTTATTGTTATTCATTTTATATTAACTCCCCATTTCTCTGAAACATTCTTCCCATGAAGATACTTAATTATGTATATGTATCTTTGTTCTCTGTTTTATGAGTAATATAAGGGTTGTGTATTTCAAACTAGTATATTTGTTGTTTTTATACTATGAAGTGCCATGTGTCTCAAAACTTATGTAATGTATAAAATGAGACGGTGAAGTGTATTTAGTGTGCAAATGGTACGTGGTTTATGAAGTCACATGATGGTTCATAAAGTTAAGTGGTAGCTACAGTTTATAAAGTCACATGATAGTATGTAAAGTTACATGGTACAGGTGTGGTATATAGTTTATAAAAAGTCAAGTGCAGTTTTCAAAGTCACATGGTAGCTAGTTTGTAAAGTTACATGGCAGTTTATATTAGCTATGTGGCAGTTTATGAAGTCAAGTGCAGTTATAAATTGACTATAAGTCACATGGCAATGTACTTCGCACTATGGCAATGTATCAACTCATGTCACCATACCAATGCATATCACACTACAGCATGGCTACCAATACATGTCACCAAGACAAGCTCTATTGAATGGTATGTAAATACCTGTTAACACTAGTACCACGGCATGATACCACTGTTAATGGAGTGTAATAAGTGCCAAAAATACTGAGTACATGTAAACAAGTAAAACAGTAAAGAAGGCGGTTTTATATTTGAGGGCGCTTTTTAAGAAGGCTGTTTTATTTTTGAGGGCACTTTTTAAGAAGGCAGTTTTATATTTGATAGCGCTTTTTAGGAAGATGGTTTTAGTTAGGGCGCTTTTATTTATTAGGACACCTTTTTGGAGGGCGATTTTGTTGGACCACGCTATGAAATTATCAGTTGAAATAATTAATGAGTAATTACACTATGGTATTTTATGGCTTCACTTGTGTTGATTTTTATTTGTTGTATTTCTTACATAGCTAGGCATATACACATGCACTGTGACACAAAGAAAGTTATCTGTTCTCAAAGTTGTGTAGCTGTGTAGATGAGGCACTGACATAACCTATGCAGGTCGGGCCTGGATAGCCGTAGGTACGTGCTTGTCCAACTCCAAATTAATGTAGCTAAATTATACATGGATGTAGCTATATAGCTAGAGGAGAGCTTATGGGATTTATTTAAGTGCCTGCACAATGGAAAATGACTATAGTTATATGGTTGTAGTGCATGCATGGATATAATTATTCTCTTACAGATATCATGAAATTTAGCTAATATATATATACGTAGCTAGTTGTACATGACTTGCACTAGCTGATATAAAAATTGCCACAAGTTTACCAGTTGATTAGGTATAGCCTTTTATTATGTACGTAGCTATAGCTAGTTTGTAAAGGGTTGAAAGGGTGTGGTATATAGCTATACATAGCTATATAGTACAATGATATCCCAGTAGCTACCCACACTAGAATGTCTATAAGTATACATAACTGTGGCTATCAATTCGATGTATATAGACACATAGCTATATAATATGTATAAAACATATAATATAGCTCTGGGTTAGGGTTATATCCTAGCCCTAACCTGGCAACTATAGCTAGCTATGTAGCTGTAGCATTTTAACAGACCTATATAGTAGCTAACTGTACTATTCTATAAGCTAGTCTGTTAAAATGCTATAGCTATAGTTGCCAGGGTTAGGGCTAGGGTATAACCCTAATATAACCATAACCCAGAGATATATTATACGTATGTTTTACACATATTATATATAGCTAAGTGTCTACATCGAATTGATTTCCCCAGTTAATTATATAGGTAGTTACAGCTAGGGTTAAGGTTAGGGTTAGCAGGTAGCTATACATGTACAGCTTTACCTATAACTACAGGTAGCTACATAGCTTGCCAATGGATTAGCTATTGTGATAATTATGTATCACAATACCACTTTAATATTGTAATAGCTAGGAACTTTAACTATAAATTCATTAGTCTCCTTTAGGCCTGCGTCAAATATGCCGGCATAATTTAAAGCATAATAGGCTTACTTGCTATGCTGGCATAATGCCGGCATTTTGGGGTAGTATCCTGGAATAGATCGTAATTTTTAGTAAATTGTCTCAAGATGGCGCTCCATGTGTCAGCAGACACAGCAACAGCTGTTGCAAAGTTCATGATGATGATATAGTAGTAGTAGTATATATGTATAATTATATACATAGCTCCAATAGCCTTCCAGGGTAGCTACGTACGTGTACTGTATACTATAGTACATTGTTGCGCATGTCACTGAGATGAGGAGTTGTTATTAAAGCCATAGTACAGTTGTATACACAGTTAATGCAACTAACTCAAAGCTGTATACACAGTTAATAGAGCTAATTATGTGTATATACATAACTCACAGCTGTAATTACTGTTAGCATAATCAAGCATAATAGGAAAGAGTCCAAGCATAATAGGGGAAATTTTTGGGAAATTCCCAAAAGCATTTTAGGCAAATTTTCAAGCATAATTGACTCAGGCCTAGGACTCTCCTTCAAAAACAAACTAGATAATTTAATTTAATTGTAAACGTACACATATTTTCCTTTGCTAGTTGAAGTTTGCACAATAATAATAATAATGATGATATTACCAGCCATGTCATATATATACACACATTCACTGTGGCATAAAGTTGTGCATGTAGCTATGTTGCTATGGGTGAGGCAGTAGCACCAGTTGAGCCTGCATGTATGGCTATATAGCAAGTTAAAGCTTATATTCACATACGTATATGAAAAGTATCTAAGCCATACATGCCGGGCCACCGTGTGCATGTGTCACACACACACACACACACACACACACACACACACACACACACACACACACACACACACACACACACACACACACACACACACACACACACACACACACACACACACACACACACACACACACACACACACACACACACACACACACACACACACACACACACACACACATGTACACACACACACACACACACACACACACACACACACACACACACACACACACACACACACACACACACACACACACACACACACACACACATGCACACACACACACACATACGTACACACACACATATACACACACACATGCACACATATAGCTACATTCACACAAACACACATTTTCACATACACACGCACATGCACATATTGCATAATATCTAGTTATAGTTGTCCATTATTTAAGTCACATATGCATGCGCTGTTAAGTTATTGTTCAATTCATTATGCATGCTCGATCAATTAATTATATTGATAATCAATCTCTGTATTTTTCTATAAGTCTGTTAAAATGCTATAGAGTTACCAATAATTATAACCTCATGCAGCTAGGGTTAGGGTTAGGATGCTAGGGTTAGGGTTAGGATAACCCTAATGTAATCCTAGCCCAGAGCTATACGTATTATACATAGCTACGTATATCTATTGTGTCTACAATGACCCAGTATAATTATATAGTCATATATAGCTATAGTATATATACATACGTAGGTAGCTACAGCTAGGGTTAGGGTTAGACTTGATTATAGCTAGCTATAGCTATAGCTATGTAACTAGATAATAAAAGGGAATTTCATGATGTCTGTAAGTGAAGGATTATCTACCACATACTAAGGCTGCACCTAATATGCCGGCATAATTTTGGGAATAACAGGAAGTGAAAAGAATTAAGAATTATGCTGGAATAATAGGGCAAATTTAAATTATGCTACACTATAAATCCGCCATAAATACAAAACACTCACTTGTAAACTCTCTAGTATCTCTGATAATCAAAGTTAAATATGTTGCTGCAAAATCTTTAACATGTGAATTAGACTAATGGAAACTTAAACCCACAATCAAATATTTCTCGTGTCCATGACAACTTCAAATGCTGTAGGGGGCCTATTCTTGGACATTTAAGGTAATAAATATTATATTGTGTACTTAATAAGTAGTTGTTTAAGATTAAATGTGATTTTTATTGGGAATAATTTTGGAATAATAGATAAATAGTTGGGAATAATTGTGGTAAAGTTTAAAAGAAATTCTCAAAAGAATAATAGGTAAAAATAAAAGCATAATAGGTGCAGCCCTACCACACACAGCATAGCTAACTATAAATAGCTAGTCATTTTCCATTGTACAGACACTTAAATTCCTGAAGATAAATTTCATAAGCTAAAGCTTAGCTACGCATAGCTACGTACGTACTACAGCATAGCTACATGTAGCTAGCTAGGATTTATATATTTACCATTAATTTGGAGCTGGACAAGCACGTACCTACGTATATCTATGGCATGCCCAAACTGGGTTATGCCAGTGTACTAGTGCCTCATCTACACAGCTACGTACATAACTTTAACTTTCTTTGTGTCACAGTGCATGTGTATATGCCTACTATGTAAGAAATACAACAAATAAAAATCACCACAAGTGAAGCCATAAAATATCATAGTGCAATTACTCATTAATTATTTCAACTGATAATTTCATAACGTGGTCCAACAAAAATGCACTCCAAAAAGGTGTCCTAATAAATAAAAGCACCTTAACTAAAACCGCCTTCCTAAAAAGCACTCTCAAATATAAAACTGCCTTCTTAAAAAGCGCCCTCAAAAAACCGCCTTCTTAAAAAGCGCCCTCAAATATAAAACCGTTTCTTTACTGTTTTACTTGTTTATATGTACTCAGTGTTTTTGGCACTGATTACACTGTTAATACTACAAATATGGCATGGATCACTGTACACTAGTACTATGGCATGGTAGCTATTGCATGGTAACAGTATTAACACTATATATGACAAGCATATGGTACCACATATGACAAGCAGATAGCTATAGTAAAAGGAAAGATGCAATGCAACACTGCAACATTAATACACAGCTAGATAGCAAAAGAACGCACACTAGCTAATAAGGAAACATGCAGTTAATTATAAATAAACAGGGCTACAATGCAACACTGCAACATTAATACACAGATAGCAAAAGAAAGACACACTATATAGCTAATAAGAAAATGGTTATAAATAAACAGTTGTCAAGTGCAACAGTGCTATACATTGTAACACTGCGACATTAATACACAAAAGCTACGTATATAGCTAATAAGAAAACAGGTATTAGCTATAAATAAACAAGTGCAACAGTGCTACATTACAACACTGCCACACTGCAACATTAATACGCAGATAGCAAAAGGAAAGACACACTAAGAGAAAACGGTTATTGTACAACAATGCTACAATGCAACACTGCAACAGTCATACACTGCATGTATACAGATAGCAATATGAAAGACACATGCACTAATAAGAAAACAGTTATTGTAAAGTAAACAAATTTAACGGTGCTATGTACGTAGCTACATTGTAACACTGCAACACTACAACATTACACAAATATATAGTAAATATATATACGTATATAGATTTTGCTACAATGCAACTGTTGCATGCAATACGTAGCTAGCTATATTGTATATAATGATGCACACCGAAACCCACCTGACCCATGCATGCATGCACTTCAGCTACGTATATACATAGCCGGTGCATGCAGACTGATAGCTTGGCAAAATTATAAGCATAAAAATAAGTCTGGAGAGTTACACATGAATACAAGCTCACGTGGCCGAGCAAGCACCAGCATATATAGCCACAGACCCTGGATGCTGTGCAGCCTGTGCCCATAATAGTTACCTATATAGCTACTTATAATGATTAAAGTTCAGCTATATAACTAGCTATATATGTAGATAGCTATAGCTATGTATGTAGGAAAGGTATACTGTATCGCCTAAAATTTTCATGGAATGGCAAATTTAGCAGTTTCGTGGATAAAATTTTCAGAAGCATGCATTGAATTATACTGTAGGACAAAAATTTCAAGGCTAGAATTTTCGTGGGTACCCTGTAGCTATTTCGAAATCCTCAAAGTTTTTAGGCTATATCATTAAGTACGGCAGTACTTAATAGTAGGGATCGACATGAAAAAACATGGCGTCCGACTTTCACTCGCCTCCATAACTCGCCTCACAATATACTTTTCACGAAAAAACCGACTAAAATCCATTTGTAACACTATAACAAAACTGTACCTTTGTTAAACTCCACGGAAAACCTAACAACACGATCAGTAGAGAGATTTGAAAATTTCGAAAATCTACCAGAAGTTTCGTCTGACTGCCGGCCTGCCTGCCGTAAGACCCACTAGCACTAGGAGTATGGCTCCAGATTTCTCACACAACAAAGGAAATCGTATCCGATTTACGAAACTGCTGTTCCGCTGAAGATTCATCCACTGCACCTTAGTGTTTCTTTTCATCCCTCACTATCTTCCTTTTTCTTCGTTTAGTCTGTAGAAAGGCGAGAAAGTTATGAAAGAAGGTGTCGATCGGCTTGTACCTTCGGCTTTTACGTCACCAATAACAGCCACTTACACACGTGACATAATCAGTAATGCGCCCGCCGTTAAATACTATGAACAGACGTGATGTTTTTGCGTGTACTTTATTACATCTTCAACTATAGAGTACGTGTGAATATATAACTTATACAACATATTTTCGATGTTTTTCGAATGTATTTCACTATAGTGCAGCTGCTCCGCCATGTTAACAATGTTGTTAACATGCGCCTGTAAAAACAATTAAGTAATGTTTTGGCGCCTGGAAAACGATTACTTTTGCAAGTATGCTATAAAAAGCAAACAAACTAGAATATTTAAAAATTAAAAATTTATAAAGGTGAGTAGGGATCACTCTTGCAATGCTAGCTAAAAAAAGTAAGGAAACAAGGGAAAAGATTTTCAAGTGGCATGAGAGAACACAAGATTCTAGCATGAGATAATTTATAAAAGTTTCATCCCTACTTTTGGCTCATTTTCAGTATTAGGGGTAAGCCAAATGTAGGGATTAAACTTTTATAAATTATCTCATGCTAGAATCTTGTGTTCTCTCATGCCACTTGAAAATCTTTTCCCTTGTTTCCTTACTTTTCTTAGCTAGCATTGCAAGAGTGATCCCTACTCACCTTTATAAATTTTTAATTTTTAAATCTATATAATATTGATCATGAGCTAGCCTGGCTACTTAATAGTAGGGATTGGTAAGAAATTGTATGGTTTCCCGATTTTTCGCACTTCAAAAAACAACCTTCCAATAGGCTTTACCCGAAAAAACCGACTGGAGTGCATTGGTAAGGCTGTAATGATGGTTAAGCGAAGCGACAAGTCGGATATTTCGACCTACAGCCAACTTTGAAAATTTCGAAATTCACCTGTATTTCGTCTGCCAGCCAGCCTGCCGTAAGACCCAGTTGCGCCAGGTGTAGGGCTCCAGAAATTTCACACAATAAAGGTATTGGCGGCGGATTTACGAAAATGTTGTTCCGAAGACGATTTACCCACTGCGCCATGGCGATTCCTTTTATCCTTCATTCCCTTCCTTGTTCTTCTATATTCTTTTAGAAAGGTGTGAATCTCACCTAAGGTGACGATAGCCTGTTACGGTTTCTGCTTATTACGTCACGCAAAAACCTGGCTTACACGTGATATAATTAGTTACAGTGGCACCATGGTACGATGTTTTTGCGTGTACTTTATTACATCGTGAACTTCAAGATTATAGCCTTGGACAAATAGCTTTTGCTGTTTTTCGAGCGTTATTTGCTATCACACAGCTGCTTTGCCATGTAAGCGCGTTGTTAACAAGCGCCTGTAAACAATCATAATTATTACGTAAGCGCCTGTAACATTTGTGCGCCTGCTGAAAGATTATTATGAATGCTTAGCATGTATAAAAAGCAAACAAACTAGAATGATAAAAAATTAAAAATTCAAAAGGTAAGTAGGGATTGAATTCAATAGTGCTACAAAAAGTAAGGAAACAAGGAATAAGATTTTGGGACGAGAGAACATTCTGGCATGAGATAATTTATAAAAGTTTAATCCCTACTTTTGGCTCACTTCAGTAGGTTTGCCAAAAGTAGGGATTAAACTTTAATAAATTATCTCATGCCAGAATGTTCTCTCGTCCCAAAATCTTATTCCTTGTTTCCTTACTTTTTGTAGCACTATTGAATTCAATCCCTACTTACCTTTTGAATTTTTAATTTTTTCATCATTCTTATTATATACGTATAGCTATATACGTATATGCATGCAGTGAAATATATAGTCCGAGAAACCTTGATTAGCTACTTATTCTCAACCCCTCCCGCCGGCACCAGTTTCATGCAGTTCCATGCCGGCACCACCTCAGTTATAGTAACTTTCATTATCGTCACAAGTAGCTATCTATACTGAACTACTTCAATCTTCAAAGCGTTGCCTGCATACTCTCTATACGAATAGTTTATAATATTGGCTATACTTACTCTAGCTACTACCTTATTCTAGCTACTAGTCTCAGTGCATGCATGGCCGAGAACTGGCGATGCAGCGACCGATTTTACCTATATACATGCAGACTATACATTGTGTTATACGCGTATGGGCATGGCTGCCCATACGCGTACGGGCACTAATACGCATATGGGCGAAGCAAGGATATCCTGCGATACCTGTATGGGCGCCCGTACGCGTATGGGTCAAGAAATATTGCCCATACGCGTATCGGCTGCCCATACGTGTATCAAGGCCGTCGGAAGCGGTGAGGCTGGTGAGGCCCTGGCCTCACCAGTTTTTCAGCCCAATTCTAATATTTACGCACTGACCTTTTTTTAATTTTCGAGTCATAAATATCAAACAGTAGCTACAATAGTATAACTCACATAAAACATTCGGATCAAGTGCCCGTCGGTACCGGACGACGTACTAAAATTTTTCACGACGTCGTAATGAAATGTCAGGACGTCGTAATGAAATGTCAGGACGTCGTAATGAAACTTCACGACGTCGTAATGAAATGTCAGGACGTCGTAATGAAATGTCAGGACGTCGTAATGAAACTTCACGACGTCGTAATGAAACTTCACGACGTCGTATCTATGGTCGTAATGAATCGTGTAAGAGGTGATTAATGCCAAAATTATATATGTAATTAAAGGTAGTGATTTTGTTACAGGGTGGTAAATTCAGATTGGAGAGTGTGGCACGTATACCACCCATGACTGACCCCACTCAGAAACTCTCAAATTAAGGAGGCACTGAAGCAATACATGGTGATCAAGTGAATCGAATGCTTTTCTTAGATCAAGAAAAGCCACACACACTGAATTTCCCGCATCAAGTGCCTGGGTGATAGTGACTACTGCATACAGCAAAATATTATCTGTAGATCTGCCATGACGATACTCACCCTGAAGATCATTAAGCAAGTGATGGTTCTCCAAAAACAATTGATTAGAAATGAACTTCTCCAGAACCTTGGCCATAACAGGGACGACTGAAATCGGGTGAAAGTTACCAGGATTATCAAAGTCTCATCATAACTATATTATGGTATAATAAAAAGTGTATACAATAATGTACTTGTGTACAGGGCAATGCCTTTGGTCCTCTTTTATTTCTTGTTTATGTAAATGACATGCCACTGGCGGTCAAACACGGTTGTCTGCTGCAGTTTGCTGATGATACTTGTCTTATCTGCCAAGGGGAATCATCAGCCATAGTTGGTGCACATTTGAATGTTTGTTGTCTAGCTACCTGGATTCATAACAGCAAAATGCAGTTTAACCTTAAAAAATATAGTGTGATGTGCTTCTCTGTTAGATCACAAAATAATGGTGCATAGCTACAGATATTAATTGATAATGTCCCTTGTCACAGGTCATTAAACAAAAGTATTTGGGAGTTACATTTGACAATAAGTTGAATTGGTCTTCTCATGTAGCTGCCACCTGCAAGAGTATGGCTTACTATTTATATCAGATTAATCACCACAGTAGGTCACTACCATTCAATATACTAAAAATGTTAATAGAGTCCCTGGTTTTTTCTCGACTCACCTTTGCCCTACCAGTTTGGGGGCCTGCGGTACACCAGGACTCACTACTCAGACTTAATCGTCTGCACAATAGAGCTGTTCGTATTTGTTGTGGCCTGCGTAGATCTGATCATATAACTAGTCATCACCAAACAATTGGTTGGCTTCCTGTATCATTGTTGATTGAGTATCGCATACTCTGTGCCATGATGGAACAATACACTGGTAGGGGTATACAATTCAACCCCTTTTACAATTTGGATGGCTGCATAGCTACTTATCAGCCATTTTTGACAGAAAGCTGCCACCTGGTGGAACTTTCTATCATATAATCTATTTGATAGTTTGCTGTCTTTTCATTCTAATCTTTATAGTTATCTATTGTTTAATATGTGTATGTTATTTGGTTAAATAGTTAGTGTTTTATAGACTTTTATTCGACTTTACATTAGGATAGCTAGCTATAGAATTTTTATTCGACTTTACATTAGGATATAGACTTTATTGTGCACAACTTTTGCAATAGTACTAGTTCTGTAATCCACCACAGCATGGTTACATTGCATGTCAATATATAGAATGGTAACACTGTATGTCAACACCACGGCATGGTAATATACTGCATGTCAACACCACGGCATAGTGTGGCAATACTATGGTACGTATGTTATCACTGCATTTCAACATTGTGTCATGGTATGAATCAGTAACACTGCATGTCAACATAATGTGTCAACACCTTGAGTCTCACACCGTGGCATGGTACCACTACATGTCAACGCCATGGCATGGCATCACATGGCAGAACTGCTTGCAACACTTGGTTCATCTGGTCGGTGCTATCAGATAGTAAAAAGGCATGATAACTTTATTATGAATAGTCATATAGCACCCTCAGCACCATGCAATGGTAACTGCCATATACAGTGGTTATGATGGTTATACCTTGCCAAAGTTTTGACATGTTGTATGTGGTACCGTATCATACAGTGTTGATATGCAATGATGCCATGCCTTAGTGTTGACAAGAAATGGTATACAGCTATGTATGTAAAGTTGACAAATTTAACATTAGCTACTATGCCGAAGTTCACACCAAGTGACACTGTAGTTTTGTATAACTTTTATTGTGGACTTTTACACTGCAAGTGATAATTCCCTGCGCTAAAGGTCATTACCATCATATGACATGGTGCCAGTGTCAACATATATATGTACAATGGTGACACTGTCATGGTAGCCACCACCAATAAGTTCAGTGTGTACGTACGCAGTATTGCATGGCGTGTAATTTATTATGTAACACAAAATATGCACATGCATAGTACGTATAATTATGTGTAACACATTACATGACTATAATATGTGTCCTGTGGGCACAATTATCATGTGTATTGTGACTTGACTGAATTGCTGTGTTATTATATAATGGCCACATAGTGACATTGTTATCATGCAGCATAGGTGTATACTGTTACAAACTGATATTGATATGTAGGTACGTAGCTAGTGATGTCTAGTCACATAATGACATGGTGAGTGTATAGGTATATATAGCTACGTATATGCAGTAGTTCAGTCAAATTCATGTTCGTAGCTATATTACATACCTAGACTCACCATACAACATATAGCTATAGCTAATTAGTTATGTTAGCTGTCAGCTACTAAATATAATATAGAGATACATACACACATACATACATACATACATACGTACATACATATATACATACATACATACATACGTACATACATACATACATACATACGTACATACATACATACATACATACATACATACATACATACGTACGTACATACACTGTACATACATACATACTTACATACATATACAGTGATGCAATGTACAGTACGTATATCAGCAGACATGCATGCATGCGGTCCTCATCCAGTGGAGTATATAGCTATACATAAGTGTTGGCTACGTATACTGGATCAAGGGCTCCCATGCATATATACTACTGCAATGCATATGCTTACTCATTATAGCCAGATCTATTACAGGTAATTACGTATGCTTAAGCTTAAGTACATTATGCTTTTAAATTACCAATTATTCTTTCCAGCAATTCTTTTAATTTTCATCCATTATTCCCAAAAAATTGCCTTTTACCTTAAATTTATTAATTTACTTCAGTAACATATCTTACTGACTTACATTAAAGCACACAAAATAACACTTGTCTTAAATATGTGACAAAAGGCCCTTTTCAGCATATGATGTTGTCATGGACACAAGAAATATTTGATTGTGGGTTTAAGTTTAGCTTAGCTACTTCTTTAAAGATTTTTGCAGTAGCGTTTTTAACTTTGATCAACCAGAGGATACTAGACGGTTTAAAAGTAAGCTCTTTGTGTTAGCTCAGTTTAATTTTTTGTTTTTAGTTAGCTCATTTTGAGCATAACGTGTACATGCCTAATTATGCTCAAAATTCACTTATTAAGTTCTGACACTTTTTATTTGCTCAAATGTCTGACTACTCTATTAGAGTAAGACACTGTAAAAACTTAATTGGTTGTTCTATTAGAGTATATTGATCTGTTAAGCCTGTTACCCTACCAATACACATGGTCAATAAAATGCTGCATGTATTTAAAGTTTACTTTATATAGCAATGGTTGGTTATTTTATTAATTTTACTAAGCATATGGCAAGCTTGCTACATAATTGTAACTGAAGCTAGGATCAGCACGTGCATGCATGCGTGCATGTAATGTATGTATCTATATGTATTATAGCAATATTCTATTAACTTCTTGGTTACTATAGATACACACTGCATGCTCAATTTTGTAAATAAGCATGTAGCTACATGCAGGCTACAACTATCTATATAACTAAATCACCATATGACATGCATAGCGATCAATAATGTTGACACTGACAAAAGCCGTGTGTATATGTGCATGCAAAAAAGCACCAGAATCACAGATAGTAACTATGCCAGAAATGTTTACATGTGGTGAAACAAATGATCATGTATCTTGAACTTATGGTAAACCGCCAAGGTGTAAAAATGCGTAGCTGCATGTATGGATATGGAGTGAAACATTAGCCTAGCTATATTAGTAAGCTATGTAGCTATACAAATTGAATGTGTGTGAGAATGCAACACTGGATAGCTAACTGAAGTCAATAGGGACGCACATAATATGCTGGAGTAATTTTGGGAATAATGGGAACCTCAAAGCTTAAAGAATAATTCCAAGAAGTTTCAGGGAATAAAAAATTGCAGATTACACATGCAGTGACCACATTGCAATTACTTACCTATTCACTAGCTAGCAAGCTGACTACATGCTTGCTAACAGTAATTTCAAATCCAAATGTATAAATTACTCACCATATATAATAAATATATATACATAGCTATATATATTTATATATACACGTTTATCTAATAGCTAGGCTAGCTACATGAATGGTAGTAGTTGGTTATGTAAGCTGTCATCAGCTGTGTTTCATTCAATACATTTGAATCATGGCCTGTATTGCCTTCTTGTGTACGACCTCCAGTGCATAACTAGTAAATTAAAGCTGATATGATATGGGTAAGAAATATATATCAGGCAATATAGCTAGTCACATGTACATACAAAATTTAGACATGCACACAGTGACACCACCATGCATGCAAAACTTTAATCAAAATTGCCTATTATATGTGACGGGATTTTGGAATCTACACAAAGAGAAATAATTACTTTGCCGCCTTATAACCCAAACCCACAAGCCAACCAAAAGTATTTCTGGTAATTCAACGTATCCCTAACAGATACGTATAGCTATCAGTTTGCTTAGCCAAAATCATATTTCTAGCTGGGTGAAATACTTGTAATTATATTTTATATGTCTCTTGTGTGTAGATGGTAGGTTTTCCAAAATCTGATCAGATATACGTAGCTACGACTGGCTGGTTGTGTTAATGGAGTATTTTGGAGCTCATCAGCTGGCTAGCCATGCATGTCATCATGTAACTAGACATTATTGCCCTACCTACATAGCTATATATCAGTTTGTAACAGTATACCGGTATATCTTGCTGCTACCCCTCTTCCCTTAGACTCTTAAAAATGGTTATAGTGCTGTTTAGTCACTGCTAATTTGTATTTTCAGGAAACAAGAGACATCATGCATGAGTATATATGTACGATATACCCTCATCTGAGTAATAAGCTCAGCATATAGCTACAACATTATACAACCGTGTAGTGGGAATTTATTGGGAGAATAATTTTTTGCAAATCAAAATTAATAATCATTAGCTCAGAAGAAATATTTACGATTTTTGAATACCACACCAAGATTTAATATACGTATGAAAAATGTAAAAATGTGTGCTATATCTTTAATTTTTGCTAATGCATCCCATTTTGCAAAAAGCCTTGTAGTAAATTCTCACTACAGTATTCAGACAAGTAACATGATTCGGTAAAGGCTGAAATGGCATATGCATAATATCTTGATTATGAGTGTTTGTGTGTATGTAGGTATGTAGGTATACGGATACTTATAAAATATTATTTTCAGATAAAATACATCTACAGTTATAATACAGTATAGTTGACTGTGTTGCTTCTTCATCCAAGCAATAGCTAACTACATGTTATCTGCATGCATACAGTTGGAGATGAGATGGATACGTATATTCTTTATGCTGACTAACTTTCATCCTGTCCAACAGATAGGTATCCTTTATCTATAAAATGTATGGCCAAACTGTACATATATAGCTAATTATGGTATTTCACGATAAACCAATAATACTGTATCTAGCTCTGTATACGCTGGAAAAGAATATAATCTATCTATTTGACTACTGATTATAGTTACACACACGGATACATGCATAGCTATAGCTATAAACATCAATGTAATGATGATGATGATGATGATGATGATGATGATGAGTGTTCACCCTTCCATCTATATTATATAGCTACAGTATGGTGTTTGTACATATGACATGCAGTATATGACATCACTCTACCTAACATAATTTTACAGTAGCATATATTGTTTGCTGTTACATCTACTTACTAATGTTGGAGAATTTGTTTGTTATTATCAGAATTGCCAGGATGTTATTAAACCAAATGAATGTTATCTTTGGCTTAGCTATATACTGGTAACTTGACCCAGCTTCAGTGAGCAGTGCCGACCATAGTATATAGTTAATGCCGGCATTCACCAACTGAAATTGCATTGGCAAATGCATCATATAATCATATAACTAGCTTCTATATTTCAAGTAGCTATATACCTGCCCAATGGGCGGGTACATTTGCTAGTTATACTATAAGTTGCAAAGAAAAGGCTAAAAGAGCCCTCTCTTCCACCAGTATTCTCTATTATGTCATCATAACTAATGATGCCACATTGATATTATTACTCTATAATAGAGCAGTCACATGTTTATAATTAGTAGGATTTGATTACTACATCGTGAAGTTTCATTACGACGTCCTGACATTTCATTACGACGTCCTGACATTTCATTACGACGTCCTGACATTTCATTACGACGTCCTGACATTTCATTACGACGTCCTGAAGTTTCATTACGACGTCCTGACATTTCATTACGACGTCGTGAAGTTTCATTACGACGTCCTGACATTTCATTACGACGTCCTGACATTTCATTACGACGTCCTGACATTTCATTACGACGTCCTGACATTTCATTACGACGTCCTGACATTTCATTACGACGTCCTGACATTTCATTACGACGTCCTGAAGTTTCATTACGACGTCCTGACATTTCATTACGACGTCGTGAAGTTTCATTACGACGTCCTGACATTTCATTACGATGTCGTGGAAAATTTTAGTACGTCGTCCGGTACCGACGGGCACTTGATCCAAACATTCCGCCTGCTGCTAAAACATAAATTATGCACAGGACTGAAACACTCGATAACACTCAGACTGAATTCATTAGAATTAAAATAGCTCACGAGATATGCATTTAAATTTTTCAAAATGGAGGCGAGGCAGTACTGGAAATTTGCGGTTACAGAAATACAAGTAAGTGACTGAATTAGTTAAGCTTTGTTTTCTTCACTCCCGTTTATATAGCTGATTGTGTGATTCCAACGGCCGAACCCGCCAACGATATGCAACGTGGCTAGAAGAGTTAAGTGATAACCGCGCATCAACCGTCCTTGTCTACGTATGGAAATGAAGAAATTGTGGATGTATGTGAGACTAACCCCGTAAAAGATGTTTTTCGAGAAAAGACGTCAGGCGTAGCTTTTGAATTTCTACAGCAGTAGTAACTACAAGACTGGAGCACCAATTGTTGCCTTTATGTGGCTGATATCAGTGAAGGAAGGAAGTCTTGCTCGTAGCTTAGATGTATGTGTGGCACACGTGATCATCTGGATGCGTTCCCACAATCGATAGTTATTAATTCATGCACTATATTTCGTAGAATGGCTCAAGCAGTTTGTATAGTTTATGCATTAGTTATACACCTCATGCTGTTACACTAGATTAGCTATAGCTAGTCGTATTGTGCACTTGCTAACAACAACTATTAATAAATGTACGTATGAATCAGTATAGTATAGATAGCTATAGCTATATATAGTGTATTATGAAAAATAGTGTACCCGGGCATCAAAAATTCTAATACTTTGGTGCTTTCCTTTTTTGGGCTGCACCACAATTGAATTGCTTCCGACGGCCCTGTGTATGGGACGGAACAGGTCCATCGTAAACTCTTCTGCATAAATTTTGTATTTCTCATACCGTACAATAGCTATAGCCAGAAAGTTTGGTAGAGAAATGTTTGGTGAATGTATGATTCAGCCATTAGGCAATAATTATAAGTAAAAGTTAGTTTAGCGAATCACAGACAATTTGCCAAAGTTTTCCCCAACCAAATTTGCCTGCTATACGGTATTATAAATGGTAAAACCTGTAAATCAGATACAATGTAAAATATACAAAAATTGTGTAGCACAAAACTTTGATGGGAAAATTTAACCAATTCAGCTATGAAATTCCAGTCCTTGACAAATTTTTGATGGATGTCTTGCTCCTGTGTGTCTAGTTCCCTAGTTTTGTACAAATTTCATCTCAAATTGACATCAAAAATTTCCATTATACAGTATCATGCTAATCCATCCTTAAGTGTCGTCCACTACCCATCCTGTTGAAGTTCTTGTAACAATACACCAGCAGGTAATGACAGTCTAATGTTGTAGTTACGTGTTCCCATTTGTAAAACCCTGATGTTTGACATACATGATGGTTTTCTTGTAAATGGGGCTTTGACAGCACCTGCAAAAATCCAAGCGTTTATATTAAATTTTAGTGTTACATATACCCAATACTGCATAGCTGTTGGTGGACCTTCAGTACACAATGTAGTTTTACGCAAACATACAAAAACCAATAGTGAAAAATGTTACTACAATGGTTAAGCCAATGGAAAGATAAACCCACAAAAAGTGAATGATGCAATAACAAAATAAACTCACGTCGAGCGACTCATTCATCGAATACAGCGTCAGCTCCTGGCACAAAGAAACTCACGTGGGGCATGAACGTTTGGATATCTAAGGTCCGCTTTGATCGCCATCACGTAAAACCTCGCGTCAAATGGTAGAAAGTGACTGGAAGACAAAAACTGAATGAGCAGTCTATTAAACTTTCTGGTAGAAATGTGTACATCACGTGAGGGAAACACTACTCCATAATAATCACTTGTTTTAAATTATCCAAAAGAAATTAATTCAAGTAAAAAATTTCTAAGTTGAAAGTGGGCCCAAAAAAAATTCGCTCGGGTCTGGCTACGCCTCTGCTCACTACAGTAATAGTGACTGTCACTACTTTGAACCTAGGATACAATGTGGTGATAACTTTTGTAGTGTATGATGATCACCATTTTGATGTACTGAATAATTTTCACTATATTTCATACAGTGACCGTCACTAGTAGTAGGGTATGCATGTCTTTAGTGACACTTAGTTACCATAATCAGTACAGCCAATGCTGCATGGCCATTAGCATACGTAGTTTGCATAGGCAAAAGAATTCAGTTTTTAAAGTTTTATCATAATGGGTTTAGCCACGTATATATTTACGTAGCTAAGCATCTTGGGAGCATTTCCACAGACCTACATGATTGTAGAATATGTACCTTAAAACCCTCTATCTACGTATGGCAATATCAGATGGTTGAATACAATTAAGTTATATGACACAGTCGCCGGTGGATTGACTCATGGCAAATTCTACATTGCCTGACAACTGAATAATGCAATTCTGTGTCAAACAACAATGACTAGGCTAACTAAAATGCACCACAAGATGAATATTAATGGTGGAAGTATTTTAAAACAATCACTAATAGCTACAGAAGTACTGGAGGAATAAGAACCAGAAGGCCATGGCCACTGGCTCCAAATTTAAATATCTACTATCCATATAGGATTGTATTAAAAATTTCACTTCTCTACCCCTACAATATATAGTGCCATCAATAGGATCTGGGGATTTGACAGCAACAAAGCTTGTTGAAGCTTGGTGCATGTCTATACAAACTAGCTACATATGTTTTTATGAACCAGCAAACATTGTATATACTTTCCAAAATATTGTGCACTATTGTAGAGTAACCCCACAATATTGAACACATGAATGTTAACTACCCAAGCAGTAAATATAATATAACAATGTCCGATAACTCCATTTAAAGCCCACTAATCAAAATCACCCTATTTAGTAATCTCTCATTTGTAGAGACATAATTTGGACTCAGTGCTTATGCTAAAAATCGAATGGCTTATAATAAATATACCAGACAAATTCAGATAGCTATATCAATCTTCTAGGATATTCCACAAAGTGTCCACCATAATGATGACGTACAAGGGCAACTAGGCGACCAATTCTAGCAACAAAAGACGAAACTGAATAGTTTGTAGGAAGAGAAAAGCCCTTTAATAGGGGAATATACAGACTAAGAAAGCAGGTGTTACTGAAGACCTGTGCTTATTTCTGCAAATCAATGCCGCCAGTTTGTGGGAGGTGGAATAATTGCATTGATATAATCTTCTTTAGCGGTTATGAAAAAGAAAAGAATACCGCTACAGTAAGTTTATACATCTATTTGTAGTTGTTTCAATAACTTTTGAGCACAGGCTGAGCCAGAATTCTCGTTAAATACAATAGCCTGCCATTTCCTTCTGTCTCGGAATTCTCGTCAGGTGAGCATATTAGTATTTAATTCTAAAGCTAGCTATCTTATATATTTCAGGTGGAAGCCTGTTAAAAGAGCAGCAACACTGAAGGTGATTTGCACAGTTGGATTGCAATGTCAACAGGTACGTATGTTATTTAGTAACATTGTGAGACTAACAGTATTCATTATAGCTTTCTTGCCAATAGATGTGGACAAACTTGGCTAATGCACTTCTACACTGGATGCAATGGCGTGGCACTTCCTTCTTTTTGAACCTGAACATAGAGTGAGTGTGTATTATATATAGTGTTTCTAAAGGTTAACCATATCTTTCCAGGTAAATAAAATTCAGTAAAACAGCAAGTTACACTAACTAATGTAAGATGGTATCTAGAACTTGAAATAGCTATTGGTAGTTGAATGCTGATCAGATTGGAGGAAGACATGATCAGACGAGTTGATATAATCAGATAAATGATAAAAACAAGTCACCATAGCAGATATTCACTTTTTTAACATTTTAGGTTCCTTTCATTGTGATACAGTAGTAAAGGAAAGGGTGATACTAATCAGATCCAGAGGAAGACAAGATCAGACAAGTTGAAATTGATGTGATGGAGCAGCTGCTGAGAAAACAAACTAACAATATTATCTATTGTAGCTACGTGTATATTTTATTGAGTATTTCACTAAATAAATAGCTACCGCAGTGATATTTGGTAAAATTTCAGTGACCATCACAACACTGAAAACGGTGTGACCTTCACTAATTATTTGCAGTGATTTTCACAACATGTAAAAAGTAGTGAAATTCACCACTGGTTTAGTAGTAAAAACTGTGGCAAGGATTTCACTACATATTTCCAGTGATGTTTACTATACCGCTTTTACAGTGCGTCAGTGCCTACCTTAAACTGAGCTTGAACTGCAACTGTCAACTGTTCTGCGGTTTGTTCATTGGATAGTTTAGCTTTTTGTATCAGTTCAAACCATTCACTACACATTCTACACAAGTACGTCTTGTTAGGCCTGAGCCTATAATATGCCAGCATAATTTTGGGAATAATAGGTTGCAATTTTAATGAGAATAATTCTGGAATTATGGGGCATTCATGAGCATAATAGCTATAAGAATAATTGGAAGTTACAATGGGTAATTTAATGTATAAATGCAATGAAACAATCTCAAAAATGTGATCTGTAAACATGACGTCTGAGGGCACAGCCTGAGGGCGGATTGTTTACAAATCAGATACACAATGAATCAGTGTGTTGTATAGTGCATGAGCTATGACTACATCCATTATGCTCTGAAAATTGCCTATTATGCAATAGACCAGTTTCATGTAAGGATTCAAGAATACATTAAGGGGTTGCGCATGCATGTAGCTATAAATGTATTGTATCCAATGGAAAAGTAATGATGTGCTACATTCAAACTTATGCAGTGGCATAAGTTTATGGTATATTTTAATTTTGCAAACACTAGCTAACAGAGAGACGATAAAATTCCATGCATTGTGGCATTTGTTGGAAGCGAATCGCACCTACTGCCTGTGAGTTACAGTGAAATACATTTCAGTTTTGTGGTAAACACAGCTGATTAAACCATCTTTGATCACTTTCTTATCTTCCGGACTGACACCATCAATAAGGAGGGAATGAATCTCTTTGGCGGCACAAGGGAGCCCCACAAAATCTACAGTGAATACTTCAAGTTCCCGTAAGCGCCGCGCCCTAACTCTTTGTTCTGAGGAATAACATCTTCTAAAGTAAGATCCTTCAGTTGATCGCTGAGGTCTTTAGACGCCATATTGCTAGATTGTATAACGGGAGGAGCCGAAAGGAATCCACGCAAAATTTTAAATTTATCACGCACGTTGCATATTTTTACATGCAGCTCCACCCATTATATATACGTACAATCGAGATTTGTAAAGCGGCATCTACGTGCAAGGATTTGGCTTATAGCTATTTAGTAAACGATCGTCGGAAATGCCTCCTGTATATATATATACCACTTTGACACCTCACATCAAAGGAAACCACAGGGATATATTTCAAATATACCCTGGGAACAGGTATATATCATGATATATCCCGCTGCCATGGTGACCAGTCAGTGATGTAGAAACGAACTACCACTCTTTGTATAGGCGCAAGAATGCGATATCGATTGTGGGTTTTAGTTTTCTAAATTTAATATATTTATTTGAAGTTTAAAATAAACTTTGTTACTAGTCTAAAAGTGTTTGTATTGAGTGTACAAGCCGATATAAGCCAAAGGACGCCATTTGAGGTGAGTTTCTAACGTGATAAAAATAGTCTATTCACTGCGTGACTTAATATATATTAATCTACTCTATTTACACACTCACCATTAGTTTATTCTTTTGAAGCGATTAAACAGGATTTTTTGCCCATTATAAGTGCTGCAGCTTTATAAAAAGTTGTGGTAAACCCACAATCGCCATCACTACCATGCAAGAACGTCATGACAACGATAAAATCGAGCTCCACAATCACAACGAGTACCCGTTACTATATAAAGAGGCCGAATTATTGACGTCAGTTTTGGGCAGATTTTTAGAGTGCCGGAAGTGGAATATATTAGTTATAACATGGGCACTCGGGATTTTCCTGATATATATGCCCGCGCCCTCGGGCTTGGGCATACATATCAGGCAAATCCCTCTTGCCCATGGTATAACTATTACATATATAAGCTTCGTTAAACAAATACAGTACTGTTTAATAAGCTACATATTATAGTATGTAACACAAACAACAGATCAGCTGCAAGACGTAGCAGACATATAAGCCATTACATAACATATAACTACTGCATGAAGTCAGTATAATTTTCTGCATCTATAATACTAGTAATGTAGCTATAGTTATTATTGAAAGCCTCTATAGACTATATGTAGCTACCGGGTAGCTACTTACATAGCAGGAACTCTAGCTAGTGTAGCTAGCTAAGCCTGAGCCTATTATGCTTTTAAATTTACCTATTATTCTTTCCAGAATTTCTCAAAAATATTACCTATTATTCTCCAAAAGTATATCCTATAATTCTTAAAATTCCTGACCAAAAGTCCTGTTGCGCTAAGCAAAGCAATATATAGCTATATATGTTACACTGATATCATGAAGTGTAAGAACTGACTATTAATATCCAAAGAACAAAGAATCTTTTAGCTACATGTCAGTGATTAATGCAATTTTTCTTCCATAATACTTATATACATCCTATAATTCCAAAATTATGCTAATGAAGATCCTATAATTCTAGAATTATTCTCATCAAAATTGTGACCTATTATTCTCAAAATTATGCTGGCATACTAGGCTCACCCTTACTAACAGCTTCATGAGTAGCTATTATGGTTACAATGCATCATTATACATGATGTGATGTGTGAATTTTATAACACGAGTCACTGATATATAGCTAGGTCACAAATATTCTGTTGCTACAGGTAATAGCTACGTATGTAGCTAGATTACTATACATTGATCATTGATCTTCTACCTGTATAGTTTAATATAATACTATATAATATGATAAATTTAACTAGTCATGTGATGCTGATGGGAGGGGTCAAGAGTTGTCAGTTCTTTAAGGTGACCAGTTCTCTCCAGCCATATCTGTAAAGAAATAAAGTAAGTTAATATAATATATGTATGTTCCGCATTAAATAGCTACGTAGCTACGTAGTTCGCTATTCGTCTATTAAAGCATCCAAATATCCAGATACTAAAAAGTTGCATTCATTGCAGCCCTACTCAAAATTAAAGATCGAAAAAGTTGGACATAGGTATGTACGTGGCTACATCAAGTAGCTAGCTATAGACCATGTAGTCTTCCTATCAAAAAACAGATTATTGCACTAGATGACAGCATACATACGTATATAAAATCATGTAGTTAATATATTGTGTGTTCTACGTATATCCGTATTCTAATAATTATCCATAGTCCAATGTACTGTGTTTTATTACCTTAAACTGAGCTTGAGCTGCAACTGTCAACTGTTCTGTTTGTTCATTGGACAGTTTAGCTTTTTCCACCAGTTCAAACCATTCACTATACACATCCTACACAAGCACATCTCGTAATGTTTCCACATTCATTAGAAACTACACAACAGTATGGCCCTTCATCCATTACTTGTACAATTGAAATACTATCAAACACACTGTTACTACAACCACTGTAAGTGGAGTTAGATGGAGCAGTTTCATTAACATAGTAATTTTTATATAAAAATTCAAGGGTAAATTTTTTTTGGATAAAGTATCCGTTTATCCTCACTTTCTTCTTCTTTCCAGCTCTTCCTTATATGGAGATGGAACCTCACATATTGATTCATCCTGAGGTCACATGATCAACATTACATCACATGATCATTAGATACACCCACTTTAACACTCTTTCCTTGGAATGGTATACTGATCAGTGAGAACATGTCAGATGGTACAAGTTGCCATACCTCTGACACACCATCATAATCTGGTAATGACATAACAATGACAACACAACTTAATGATATTTATACAAATTACCTCCAACAATAGTGGGTGTGTTCCATCGGTTGGTAGTTGGGTGGAGCCCGCACTGTCTCATGTGATCCTCCAGTTGATGATAGTTGGTATTGTGGGGGCCAAACATCAGGTGGGAGTTGCCCCCCAAAATTAGTGGACAGTGAGACACGCACAAATAAAATTTACAATGAGAAGATGAACTACAGTGGGATAAGATATTGATACACCATTATGATTATATGTGACCCGGTCTGACAAAATCAGTCTTATTGCCACATAAATTTTGAGCTAATTTTCAGTATTCAAAACTTAATAATCCTTTTTCTCAACATGCTATTATAACACAAACTTCACCTATTATGCAGAAAATCCTAAGGAATTCAATAAAATTAACAGAATTTGAATAGAACCGACAGAACAAGTGATAGGTATCATAAAATGAATATGTGTATTTTGCGGCAATAAGACTGGTTTTGTCAGACCGGGTCACATATTGTGTTCTGTTAATGTAACTGTTCACCTGATGTGTACGGATTGGCATGCTGTCATCATGGTAACATTCTCACACTTGTTGACAACAACAGTAGTGTGTACAGCTCCCAACACCAGAGTACAATTGACACACCTCTCCAACCTTACACTACTGTTAGATAAGATAATATCTGTGGTTACAATACTGATATGTATTTCAGGGATTGGAAACGAACAGGCAGCAAATATTATCCTGCGTTACAGCTGATGCCACAAAACATGTTTCATCTAGTGCCTACCGTGTACATTTGAGATTCAGTGTATAATAAATCTTGTTCTTATGAAGCATCCATAGTATACAAAAGGAAACTAAGGGTTTTATTGCATACCCACATACGTAATTGATCGATTCCATGAAATTTGCCAATAAATATGCACTCATGTATGCACTACAGGTACACAAAGAATTCCATATGCCATCTAAATTTTACTACAAGGCATTATTTAACTGCCATAAATGATACCCATCTTGATGCACGATAATATCACTAAGCAAAATATCCAGTAAAAACCTCGGAAGAAATATCCAGTTGCCTCCTAGAGGTACACAACACTTGCGCATTTATGAATATAAATACTAACTGCCCTACAGGAAATGATCACTAAGATAACATCATTTGCGTTCGCGAGTGCTAATTCATTACAGAAATTCACCTGTAACTACACAAAATCACTTCTCATAAGAAAACAGGAATTAGGATAGGCGTAACACGGATGTCTTCAGAAAGTTTTGGTGCTCACCATAACAAATACGTAGTAACAAATCAAGTGATGTACTTTCGTTTCCAATCCCTGTAACGGTTATTATATCTATGGTATAACATATGTATGTAGTCAATTACAACATACTTGATGCTAATATAGCACTTGGCTTCACCTCATGCTATATTAGCCATCTCACCCCATAACCCATGCTTTATTTTATGTACAGCACTGGCGACAAAGCCTTAACTATTACATATTTGTAGTCTGTAAGTATCTACGTACATATTTATAAATTTATACAAATTTCTTAGGGATTAAAATATCCAACTACACATCTTTACTACTACAACTACGTATGTATGTTATTTAAAGCACTTCACTACACACCAGTGTTTCTGTTGGTTACCATATACAGTGTAATCATGATATATCAACATAAATTTTATATCATACAGATAAACTGTTAAGAATTATCATACGTACCTTACTGGAGCCATGATGTAAATGTAACTATGACGACAGGATTGTATTCTAATATGAGCAAAATCTAAATCATCATCTTGTAGAGCCATTGTCTGTTTTGACAGTCCAGCAACCAACATACACTGGTGTCTGAAATAATAAGAATACAATCATACAATAGATAACAATTGTATGGCTACAACAAAAAGTGTTCTTGTAGCCCATTAAAACACTATGGCTCACAATGGGCCTTATGCAAAAGTCGAAGCCGTATAAGTTTTTCCGTGTTGTTACACCTCATGTACGTAAACTAGAGGCTCACGCAAACCGTAAAATTATATTTTACGGAATGCGGCCAAAACTTTGGTGGTCTAGTTTGTACAGCAAACCTATGGAAGAAGTGTGCTACCTCAGCTATGAATATCGCTATTGGCCTGTAGCCAAAATATACTTAACACTGTAAGGAACAAAGCGGACTTTGGGTACAGCAAAGTTTGTGGGGGTATTATAAACGTCGCTATTCACTTATAGTGCTACCTTAATTAACGCGCATTTGTTATAAAACATACTAAACCATAAAGACATCCTTCGAAGGACCGGTACCTGGCTTCATTCCTTACTAAGCGATAGGCCATTACTAGTATCAACAGTTTATAATATTCTTTAGGGAGAGTATCTAGCGCTATTATAAGTGCGTCAAAATGAGCCCGTAAAGTGCTATGGCTTCACTATAGGATACTGTAGTAGTTCTACGCATACTCTACGTAATGCGAAGATCACGCAATTTCTATGCGGCTAGTGTTTTGCCTGTAATAATATTATTGACGATAAACGTTGTAGCTAAGCCCAGTTAAGGCTAAGCTCAGTTAATTCATACTTCTCTTCAAGCAACAAAGCGTTGCAGTTTTGGTACCAATGAAATTGGAAGAACAAAAACAAGTCTTTCTTTATCCCATTTTCACAATACAACCTGACGAAAACACCTCGATAGTACTCCACGAGTTCCTCCATCAATGTATCGTTGCTGCACAGTGATTCCACTAACTTGTTAAGGCTTCGTTCACTGAAGCGCGATTTAAGTTCGCTAGTGGCTTCGTCAACTAACCGGCACTGCTCGATTAATAACTTGTAAAGAATGCGAAATGGCTTCCCGTTCAGCTTTGTTAGGTTTTTGGCGGGTTGTCTTCTTCGAATCTTCCGCCGAGGCTTCCGACTTCCTCTTCCCCATTTCTACATGAATACTTTCGGAAATTATCGTTTCGTCAGCGCAATGCGCTAATTGCATTAAGTGAAGCCATAGCACTTTACGGGCTCATTTTGACGCACTTATAATAGCGTTAGATACTCTCCCTAAAGAATATTATAAACTCTTGCTAGTATATAATGGACTTACTTTTTATGAAAGCGCAAACCAACCAAGACCACCAAAATATTTGGCCGCATGTAATATACGGTTTGCGCAAGCCTCTAGTTTACGTACATGAGGCGTAACAACACAGAAGAACTTAAACGGCTTCGACTTTTGCATAAGGCCCATTGTTAACACATGTATACAAATACACCATAACATTTACCACTCAGCTGCTTTGAGTACATACATAGTTCATAATGTGCCAATAATTATGTAACTTCAAATAAAGGCCCTGACATCACCAGTTTATATACCGTATAGCGGGAAAGTTTGGCAAATTCACTGTTATGAGTGTTTGGCGAGGAAAAGTTTGGTGAATGGATAAATTCAGCCATAAGGTGATAATTATAAGTAAAAATTTGGATGGTTTTAGTTTGGCAAATCACGGATGATTCGCCAAGCTTTTCCCCGGCCAAACGGTAATATATAAACGAGCCCAAGTATATATTGCCACAAAGCTTAATCTCCTCTTGGCTTGTTGTAATGGGGACAAGTTAATATTTGCGGGAAAGCAGTACCTGCATGGTGATAGTTGAGTGTTAGAGAAGACACGTCCTCTACCATCAGACTTGTATACAACAGTAGAGGAGTCTCTATTATCACTGAGTAATGATGTGATGCCATGACAACTAGTGCTCATGTGACCCCTCAGCCACACCTCAAATAATGAAGCTGAAAAACTGGCAGACATCTAAACAATAAAATAGATAAATATCTAATAGTTCTAATAAATGCTCACCTTAGAAAAACCTGACTTAGATAATTCTGATTTCATGGTTGCCAATGACAACACAGAACACACACCCTTGTTGTTAACAGATCCACCAATCAACAAATCCAGTGCAGCCACGCCCTCTTCAGTGATCACAGTATCAGTAGCCCCACCCTCTATTATGGAATAATATACAAACAGTGATACACAATTACTCTACTCACCAGCTGGATGTGTTAACAATTGTAGTATATCTGACAAGTGAGATGTGAGGAATAACAAGTGACTACGCTCCTCTGTCCACTACAGGAAGATGAGTGGAATCAACTATAAATCATTACAAAAACAATAAACAATCTTTGCTACAACAAACCGATGAAACCATGCATGAATGAAGGGTATGGCAATCGAGCCCAGCAAAGATTGTTTCTAATGTAGGTCCTTGGCTTGGTGAACACCTTGTACAGGCTGTAAACGTCCTTCATGCAGTATCTAACTGGTAAAATAGTGTAGGAGCTATATGCGCTATTTATCTAGTCTGGTGAAGGAGCGGGTGGCACCAGACTATTTGGTAGGAAGTACAAAAATACCGTAATTTTTTTCCACAACATATTGCAATATGAAATTTTCAATACCACCCATCCCTACACATACGTACACAGATGCACGCCTAGCTACACTGTACACAGACGCACACCTACACACACCTCTCATAGTAACAGTTTATAGGAATACGTAATACACATTTCATCATACACACAACACAACTGCTATTGTTATTACCTTTGACTTCCTCTCCTGCTCCATAGAAGGCCATCTGTTGTAGCTCAGGATACAATAACAAACATGGAAGGTAGAAATTAAGACTGGTCCAAATTTTCTTGCTATATATATTGTATTATAATATTAATGCTTATTCACAAGTGCTTGTTAACAGCAACCCTTATACGTATGGCAAGGTAGCTGTATCATTCCTAAAACATGCAAATCTATTAATCTACATATTTGTCTAGTGGCTGCTGTGAGCACAATAGTAGAAGTGTTAACAACTTATCAAGTTTCTCACCATTTTCTATGTAGCTAGAAGAGAAAGGGAAGAAGCTTTAATCAGAACAACGGCTTCATGTACGTACATACATATGCGTCATGATATGTGAAAAATTGGAGCTATACTCCTGACGCTAGTGGGTGTTATGGAAGGATGCCAGACAAAAACATGTAGTTGTACAGATTTTTAAAAATTTTAAAATTCCCTACTGATTGCATTAATAGCATTTTCATAGCATTTAATAAAATGTTTTACTAATGCATTTCAGTGGATAAGCCCGTAAGGCATGTTATGGAGGTATAAAATATTTAGATTTAATTTTTGTGACAATCCTTACTTATCAAGTACAACTGTACTTAAAGGATACTGGTCATTGACAATGGATGACTTGAGAGAAACAAGTGGAGCATTTTGTATGTAAAGAAATAGAACAAACTTCAACAGATCAACTGACAGTTTCTTCCTAGCACTCAGCTCTGTAGAACACACACAGTTACAGTAGTACAGTGACCAGTAGACACATAAAGTATTGTCACCTTTGTGTACTGTACTCAGGGGCGGATCTAGGATATTTTGAGGGAGGAGGCTAAACCTAGAAGTGTATCTCTGAAGCAGGGGGTCTGGGGGGCGCAGCCCCCCAGAAGCTATAGGCTATTTGGTTTTTAAACTACCAAAATCAAGGATTTAGAGCACATTTGATGGATTTTTTAAAAAGCGCTAATAAAATGCATGTATAATTGAACCAGGGGTGTGGTGGGTGCAACCCCTCTGAGGGTATAGGTTATTTTATTTTGTAAAGTGTAAAAATGACACTTAATACAAGAATTAATGTGTTTTAGTGCATTTTTATATCAATACATAGAGTCTATAATGTTCCTTGAGGTTGCAAGGAGGGGGGGGGCTATAGCCCCCCTAGCCCCCCCTAAATCCGCCACTGGTACTGATGTCACTGACTTTCCTCATTGCTGTAAACTTCTCCTCACTATGATCATCATTCAGTTCAGGTATGCAACCATAAGTCTCAAAGTATCTACATAGGACACGACACAGTGAAAACACCTACGTACATACGCAAGTGTATGCTGGTTCATTGTGACTGTATATACATACACAGCACACACATGTGATAAATACGTATGTAAATGTAGTAGAACGTTTAAAATTTTTGCCTCGCTATTCCTTGGCATCCCCAATTTAAAACTGAAGTGCTCCATCTTGTTAGTAATGTACAACTAGTTAAACACCTTTTACTGTGAAATGAACAGCTAATACAACATTACCTTGCTCTTCTTTGGGAGGAAGTCACGGTGCGCTTCATTTCTAAGGCCCCACCCATCAATAATAGCAAGTGTCATATAAAGAAGCTGAAAAGCAGTAGGACTTGTTCATTTCACATGAATGGGTTTTTAACAGCCTGAGGGGTAGACACACACACAGAGGCACACATACGTACGTCTAACTATAAGAAACCAGGCAGTGCACCTGGTAAAATATTCCGTACAAATGTACTTCCCTATGCTTCACATGTGATGAATATGTAATAATGACAGTGTTCATGTTTCATATCATATTACTAATGAAGGTCATAATCACTGACTTATCACATTGTCATGTTGTACTTTATACTATAACAAGTAACACTACATCAATACTTGTACTACTCATGACACCTGCATAATACCATAAAGCTGGAAATTTTTGAGGGACAAAATTTTTGAGGTTTTTGCGGATTTTGTTCTATCCTTGAAATTTAATATCCTTGAATTTTTGCCTACTTACAAGAGAATATCGTATAGTTCCAAATTTTCGTGGTCGGATATTTTCATGATTTTCGTGAATTACACAGAAATCACGAAAAATTTTGCCACGAAAATTTCCTTACACCACCCTCAAGTACAGGGCTTCACACTTCAAAATCACGAAATAATGATGAATCACAAAAATCAGCTAAGATCACGAAAATTTTCAACCACGAAATTTGGAGCTATACAGTAATATGGTAAGTAGCTAATCTTCGAAAATTTATTCACGAAAACTTTTCTAAAGCCTTATCAACGAAAATTTTATCCCTCGAAAATTTCCAGCTATATGGTAGGTAATACGTAAGTACACATGTGAAGTTTAATTATGTCATTACGTAACATAACTCCTTAATGGCTATAAACTTTCCACTGTATTATTACAACTGTTTTACAACTAGTTGTAGGGTCCAAGATAAGGAATGAAGATATGTACATAATGTATTTTTATACACTGACATCTCACTTTTATATAGTTTAGAGAAATCAGTGATCCAGTCAGCTTCTAAATTTATAATGCCCAAAGCAATTTGTTTTGTGCATAAGACATCATTAGGCTACGTAAATTAACTTGTAAGATGCCTACTAAGTTATGTAGTTGCATCACCAAGTTTATGTTCACAAGGAGGGTGACAAAATGATACAATATGGCTTTATGAAGACGTCATACATAAGGAGCACAAAGTAATACAAATAAACTGATTTTAACTACGTAAACGTCTAGTGAAATGAACCAACTAATACAGCATTGCATCTTAACTTGGTATTATTAAGGATACCGTCTAGAAGTGGACTGAAACTATTTGAGCAATGTATAATATTACACCATAAACCACATTCACATGAAAATACATATATACCCTATAGCTAAGGGTTGAATTCACACACACAATGACAATGCAAAGCAAGAAACCTGCACATGACAGTGCCTCTGGTTCAAACAGTCTTGAAACTACTTAATACTATAACATAATGTACAGTACAATACAAAAAAGGTAGCACACTGCTCCCGAAGGGTCGTGACATATTTGCTAGTCTCAAGGATTCGCGAACTGATTGCAATCTCTACATGATAACTCACCCATTACACTGATTAAGTTACTGTTCCCGACATGTTTACATATCTAATAACTTTTCACAAGTAAGGCTTACGAGCTGTTGATATATGTAGCCACAGCTCTACAGAGTTTCACTGTAACAAGACACTAGAAATATTGCTAATAGCATCACTTAATTAATGGTGTTTGTGTAAGTGGTCAACTGAGCATGGCTTCATGAACTTCCACAAAGGTTTGAGTGCTTCGTGACTTCCACAAATGTTTGAGTGCTTGAGGGCGACATAACACGAACCTGTCGTGATACTGTCGCTACCTTATTTTTGCATTGCACCGCATATATATATATATAGACATTTACGTACATGTGACACAATATATACATACAGTCGTATAACACAACTAACATATTAAAGGATTGGCTATACATTACAACTCACACCCAGGCTAGCTCCTCAGTCAATCGTAACTTTTGCTTGGCAAAGCCCAACCACTGTGAGTAACTATAGACAATAGAGTTAAAATATCATTTCACACAAATTAAACAAGCACAGTCAAGAAGTTAATATTTGTATACATGTAGTCAATTAAGCTACTTATACAATATGAGTTATATGAATATAATTGTAACTTAATTTTATTTCAGTTAAAAGAGCCAGTGCAGTTATGTCTATGTGAAAGTATAAACATACAACTAATTACAAATGTTGAGACACCTACGCATGTGCATTAGGTTTCATTTTTAAAAATGTTCTACTTCGTATGTAACTTATACATACATACATACATACATACATAAGTATATATGAAAACAGACCATTTTAACAAGTGAGTTTTATCTGCCCACCATTACGAGACACAATTTCCTGTGCAGCTCACACACAAGGATATAATCCTCCCACGCGAAGTTATAATGAAGACAATGACAACAATAAAATGTGTACATGGAACAATACATGTACTATATCAAGACTCACGATAGTGAGTCGCGAGGCCAAGAAGAAGCAGCATACGCGAACACTGAGTGAGTTATTTACATGTAGCACCGCCCTCAAACTCGCAAACGCTCTAGCTAAGCCGCCATGAAAGCTATCGCTTAGTTATCACAGACCCACAACGTTCTTACTATATAGAATCAATAAACCGAGAATGGAGGAAGTCGGCGCCACCATTCCTAAGTACCAGCCATTGCGAGTTTTATGGCGCCGTTCGTGCGCCCACGTACGACGAACCATCCCTTCCCGCCCGATTTGCCCGTTACTCGAGAATTAGTACCTTCATTGTTTGAAGAATCAATAACCTGAAGTTCGTCGAAATCGGTTCAGCCAGTCTTCAGATATGGCCTTATAAAATCCTTCCTTCCACAAAAATTTTTTTGACGCGGCCGTCGTTTTTTTTTTCTTCTAATTCTTCTAATTCTTCTTTCTTTCTTTCTTTCTTTCTTTCATTTTCATCGCACACTTTTTTCGTGGGCTTGTGGGTGCTTTCGTGAATCCCGGAAGTTTTTTTCAAACTCTCTTTTGTACATTCACTTGTTTGTCTAATAACTCCCTCATTTCTTCATGGATTTCAGCCAAATTTGTATCAGCACTTTTCTATGTATGCTCTACCTGTCTTACTACTTTCAGCCTGAAATAAACACTTGAATGTATTTGAGAAAAGCTATTACACTGCAGGTTGATAGTTGCCATAACTTGGACCCCCTTGAAATGATTTGCATAAACTTTCAGATGCACAATCTATATTGATGTATCACTCTGTAGTGAAAGTTAAAAAAAAATTTGTAGGCTTGAGTTTTTCAAAATTCAGCTTCAAAGTTAAATTTACAATATTGTATGCTAAGCAAGTACAAGTTATGCCCATGCAGCAGGGGCGTAGCCAGCCATTTCTTGATGGTCGGGCAACGGTTCAAGCATGCAACTAAGTATATTGTTATATATTAATGCATACATATGCCCACTTTCATGTGAGCATTTACTTCTTTTGAAAAGTGTATGCACACTATCCTAGCTATGATGTAATGTATAACAAATGCTGCTGCATGAAGCTATAGGTGCTCGATCAAAAGATCCAGGAAACTATCCAGCGATGATCATGACTATACGAGCTCACGTGCCTCTGGATTACTTGCATGGGCATCTACTAGACATTGAAAATATATATTAGTTATTATAATGTTTGAAATAATAATAATTTTTGCAACCACACAAAGATCGCATGTATACACAAGGCCAACAGTAAGGAGGCACCCTGTTTTTCACACAAGTGCTTAATTTTATAACCTGGCACACGTTTATACATGCATTGCTTAACCTTGATATCCAGCTGTCTCAAAGCTCAAGTCTGCATGCATGTTGAAGGCTGGAGGCTTCATCAGTAATTCTTCTATATGACCCTTGTAAATGATATTACTTTTGTCACGCGACTTGTCACCAGCGTAACAACACTGCCGATACCACTCCTCTCAGTGTATTTTAACAGAAGTATCTAATGCTGTATCAGTGACGGTCGGGCAAATGCCCCACCATGCTCACCCCTAGCTACGCCTCTGCCATGCAGCACTTCTATACTGCTTGCTAGTAATACGTAGCTAACATCTGTTTCCAAAAAAGTAGTGATATGCTAAACAAAAACACCTTGGGTGTAAAAAAAGTGCGAGGCCAATCAGAAGTAGCATTGCAAACAGGTGCGACCAAAAACTTTGATATCAGTTGAGGCCAAGAAGTTACTTATCAAAATCTTTTTCACTACTTGAATGACATACAATAGTTTATAGCATATTTTCACAACTATGATTGGCTTTGTCACTTGGCCACCTTTTTCACACCATCATTATTAATAAAGGTGGCCAAGTGACAAAGCCAATCATAGTTGTGAAAATATGCTATAAACTATTGTATGTCATTCAAGTAGTGAAAAAGATTTTGATTAGTAACTTCTTGGCCTCAACTGATATCAAAGTTTTTGGTCACACCTGTTTGCAATGCTGCTTCTGATTGGCCTCGCACTTTTTTTACACCCAAGGTGTTTTTGTTTAGCATTAATATTACTAGGGGAAATGCATGGCATCGAGGGGCGAGCCTGGTGCTTTGATAGATGCATGTAATACACTTATCTACCACTGATGACCTTTACATGCAATTTGACATTGTAATAATTATAAGCACAGGGAACAAAACATGTACAGTTCAGTCTCAGTGTACAAGCAACAGTGCAGCTATCTACATGATGGTCTTAAAAATTTGTACCAGTATGTATTTCATGAAAACTAGCTGGATATCAATTACAGTAAAGTAAAGTAATTACAGCAGATTGAAATAACATATCAATTCATCACAAAAGGTATCACAAGCATGCATAATAAGCAAGTAATGGGTGGTATTGGCTATTATAAAGAAAAGTAAATAGTGAAGCCCCATGGCTTTTGACAAAGATCTTATATCTTTTATAAAAAGTAAGAAGACAGATTTCACTGTTGATCCCATATGGTGTGGCTCACTAAGGCTCGCCTCAATAATAATTCATATACTAGCATACTCATATAACATACAGTAAATGATAATACATAGAACAATTGTTGCTACATGTTATCTTGTGATTTAACGCTATGGTATATTGTGTGTTGATCAATATGTGGCCTGATTTGCAAAACCAAATGATTTGTGTCATTGTTAAATAAAGCACCGGCCGAAGGCTGGCATGCACCTGGTTTCTTGGAATTGTTTTCATCTGCGAAGTTGGTATGCATATATGTGTGTGTGTGTGTCCACCCCCGAAGCTATTAAAAACCATTCACGTGAAATGAAGTCTGAATAAGCAATCAAACAAGTCCTACTGCTTGCTATCAATATTACTGATGGGTGGGGCCTTAGTAACGAAACGCGCCATGAGTTACTGCCAAAGAAGAGCAAGGTACCGCCATGTTAGCCATCCATTTTGCAGTAAAGCCACCTAATCAGTTGTACATTACTAACAAGACGAAGTGCTTCAGTTTTAAAAGTAGGTGTGCCGTGTGGGTTGTGGAGCTTATAAAAGAAGACTGGCCTATAGTGTTACAGTAAGAACATCAGCTTAAAACAACTTTATACCACTATTGAAAAGTTTTATCACTATAGTACTGGAGTATAAAGCAAAACAATTATAGTTGTATGAGTTATTACGTACATATGTGTTCCTTAGTGATGAGTCTTTGCTCGCGTAATTGCTATTACAATGCATTGAATAGCAGTCGATAAACAGTGGTATAACTTACACAGCGCCCGGTTTTTTAGACGGTAATGTTTTCTGTTGCATTATCAAGTGTGCATTAATTGCTTATACTGTATTTTAGCCTTGAGAAATGTAACAGTTCTAGATTCTTATAGATCTGGTCATCACATGTAGTTGTAACCAAGGGATCACCAACGAAGCAAAATCATGTACAAGATTACAATATTTCAATTGTACTTTAAAGTTATAAATATTTAAAAATAAGTTTGAGATTTCAGAGGATTTCGTTTGTTTTTCTTAGCGTAATTCTACTATTTTATCAACCACTATAAATCCCACATATTACATAACTCAATTTCGGAAACTTATTGGCCTTTGTTATAATGTGATAAGCCCGACAAAACTGTGTAACAGAAATATATGTCACCAAGGACCAGTTTTAGAAGGTAAGAATGTAAGATATAGCTTTGTAGCCATTTAGTAGGCATTTACATATTCATCAGGTTTTCTATTGGCGCAACACGCCATCTTTCAAAAGTGAAGCATAGAGGTACGTAAATAAATTGCTTCAGTGTGGACTTAATATTTCTCACAATGACTTTACACTGTAAACAATAGAAAGGATCCACTAGTTGAGCGATGGAGGTGCTATAATCTTGGAAGTGAAGGTGGCAACTAACAATGGCGAAACTTGAAGTACAACGATGATGAAACTTTTTTGTCAAAAGAAACCATCTGAATAATGTTCTGCTGGATACCATGGATTATAGTGATAGTCATTCTTACTTTTAGCGATTTATTTATTGTGTAAAATACTTAAATACAGTTTCTGTTTTGCTCATAACTTTATTATTACACTCACAAATTTAATGAATTTTTGTATGCAGATAGAGTACACCTTGGGGTATCACGATTGCAGTGACTAAGCATCAAAATGTGGATGAAGCTTAAAATGGATGATTTAAAACCTGTCCGATAAGATTTCAGATTTCTAAATATTAAATTTAAACAGATTTGTCGGAGTTCTCTGAAGACGAGGGGTCCGCAACTGTGAATTCTCGTCGACATGATTCGGAATCCTTTGGAATCTTTGCTTGATTCCAAGATTCCAGAATCAATTCTTGTGATTCCTATTTACTAAATAAGGGTATGCATATCACATGATTTATAATATACGGAGAATTACTAAATTTGTGGAGCAGTTATGATTTCTGAATCAAGAATCTCGACGTGATTCGTTGATTCCAACAGTGATTCCTAGAGCCATCAACGTGATTCGGAATAGTTGCGGACCCCTCGTCTGAAGGCGTACGAGACTTCAGGGTTGTTGACAACCCCCCGGTTATAACAAAGGCATTAAAATACAAATACAATATAAATCGTTGTTTTTTACTACTCTGACATTTGTGACTATATGAGCGAAATCCAGCCTCATTCACACTTTCAAATTTCCTCAATGCCTTAGCTTTGTTGGGAAAGACATGCAGACTCCATATTTACATAGTTAGTAGATTTATACTGAGTAGATCTGTGTAGAATCATAGATTTAGCTTTGTGTAACGTACCTAATAAAACAGACGATTAATAGTTTACAAAATCGGAGGGTGAACTAGTCACGTGAATTAGATCAACAAGATTCGTACTGAAATTCTTCATACATGTCCACTCGTTTAGACGACTAGTCTGGCGTAGCCAGACCCCATCGTAACGGATTACAGCGAGCGCCCCACCAAAATAATTTAGCGAGCGCGTAAAAGGGTCTGGCGTAGCACCCGCTTCGCATATAAATTGTGGGATATATACCTATAAAAAGATACGTAATTTATCAGGCGTAACCCAGCAAATTCATAAATCCAAACTGCCGTATATAACAAAAGGTTTTCTATTTAGTGACACGAGTTTCTTATAAGCCTACCTACCTCCTCGTGAACGCCCTGTGCTTGTTTCCAGTAGCCAGTCTGCCATTCACTTCTGATTGATCGATTTATATAGTGAGTTGATAAACACATGTAGGCTAACAGTTGTATGTCCTACGAGTATCTTTACTGAAGGGATGGGTTGGAAAGTCGGTTTTACCCTCAACTTTATGATCGGACAGGAACTGTCATTTTTAATTATTAATTTGGGTTACGGGACCACTATTTGTTGAGTTCATATTTTTCATCAGAATCATTACCATTTACCTATCCATTACGCACATTTAATAGCACTGCAAAAATATACTTGATAATTGACTCACCAGGGTGCATATAGGCATGGAAAGTCTGAGGAATACCGAGGATGTTCTTTTGGTGGCTGTTGATACTATTGTTAATTGTTTAGATAAAGGCGATACTGTGTGTGTTGCTTTTCTGGATCTCCGGAAAGCATTTGATTCTTTAGATCACTGTATTTTACTTTGTAGACCGGCTTTCTGGTTTGGGTGTATCACATGCTGCACTGCGTTGGTTTAAGGGCTATTTAACTGATAGGTGTCATCATGTGAAATATCATGATCAATTTTCATCTTGGCGGAAGATGAAGGGTGGTATTCCGCAAGGCAGTGCCTTGGGCCCCTCTTATTTTTAGTATATATAAACACTTGGCCATCAGTTATTTCTGATGGTACACTTTTACAATATGCTGATTATACCACCTTAATTTGTAGTGGTTCTAATCCTGCCTCTGCGGCCGTTTCAATCAATTATCAATTACAACTTATTCATCTTTGGATAGTTGATAGTAAGATGAAACTTAATATGTAGTACAAAGTCTTGTATTATGTGGTTTCAGCCCTGCCGTAGTAGACGTTCTGTGGAGCAGCCTGCTATTGTGGTTAATAACATGACTTTGCAACTACAGTTAAACAGAAATACCTTGGTCTTATATTTGACAATCGATTAACCTGGACTGACCATGTATCTAACATCAGTAAAAAGATATCATACTATCTTCATTTGGTTGGTTTGCATGGGCGTGTTCTTCCTGTTAGCTTAATTAAGCTTTTAATGGATTCATTAGTTCTTCCACGTGTGCAGTATGCACTGCCATCATGTGTCACAACATTATACACAGTTGCAATGGCTTGATTTGGGCCAGTTCATTCAATTCCGTCTAGTTTGTGTGATGCTTCATCACTACCACATATTTTATTGAAGCCACCAATACAGTTTGGAAACCACATACTAGAACCCAGCCTCACTTTGCTAATCCATTTCAAAATCTAGGTGATTTTTGTGTAACTAGATGGTTGATTTTTGCAGGCCTGGTCGCATATAGCAATTTGTCAGCCGTAACCCTGTATATTCATAAATACAAAATGCCATGCATATACAACAAAAGGTTAATGACACGAGTTCCTGTCAACCTAACTACCCTCTTCATGCGAATGGACAGTGCTTGTTTTCAGTATTTACTTTAGAGTTGATAAACACATGTAACACAGCTGGTGTATCCTCTGTATGTGCCCACAATCATTCTTGTCCCTAACCATCTCACCAGATTGTGGCCCAAGTCATGATCATGATCAGTCATGACCATGATATATCGTGTGCTATGTACTTTTATTTGTAGCATAATTTATTTCAAGACATGGAAGACATGAGCAGTGGAAAAGCAAAGCAGTTGGTATGTCTGCATATACGTAGCTACATATAGTAGTGCATACATACATATGTAGCTAGCTAGCTAGTTAGATCAGACAAAGTATATGTTTATTTTGCTTAGTGCTATGTGACAGTAATGTAGTATTATCTTGATCAAGCAAAGTCACAAGACTTGTATAACTATTCCCAACTGGGATCAAAATGAAATCAAGGGATCAAAATTTGTACTAAATCAAATTATCAAGGGATGCTTAATAGAGGTGATAAAGTAAGCTAGACTAGAATAGTAAAATTTTATAATCAAGGACCTTCTCAAGTGACTTTTTTTCATCGATCAAAATCTTGATCCTGGTAGTTCTTATACTAGTGGCTATACCCCTTAAAGTGTTGAAATGTGATTAGCTAACTTGTGACTATAGTCCATACAGGTTAACAATCTGAATCCATTTATACTGTGTGTGTATTTACTTCATGAATGAATTTAATTAGAATAAAACTCAACGGAAAAGGAACTCTGATGACCCAGATCAACCTAAAGCTACATGTAGAAAGAGGAGGGCTTTGTCTGGATTTAATTTGTGGCACTCACAATATATGCAATCTGTTGGTATGCTAGTACTCCTGTACTTACAGTATATAATAGTTCACTGATTTTACAGGGTCACAGCAATTTTCTTCTTTGGCTGAGAAGAATAAACAATCAGCCCTGCAGTGGAGGAGCCTTACAGACGAGGAGAAGGAGAGGTACTGTCATGACGCCGCTGCTCACAACTGTGGAGATGCAATGTAAATCACAAAAAGGAGGCTGACAAGATAATTAGACATCTTGTTGATACCGTAAGGCTCACTGTAAGAAATAGTGACTTGATGTTTAAAATGTTGATAATCGCTCAAAACATATAATTTTAAATCGCTCTCTTCATTATATAATTATGTAGTTATGTAGTTGCATACATTTATACATTTTTCATTCACAGTCAACTCAAGAGTATAATTATATAATCAGGCCTGCTTTCATTTCTGGCCAACATAATAGGCTAGTGCAGAAGTAAGGTACTGCTGATGGGTGTTGATAAGGCAATTACTCACTCACAGCTTTGACTTGTAGTGTACTTATAACAATTTGGGGTAGGGCTCTATGTCATTGCCAAAATGGATACTAGGGTTTGGCATTATTGATCAGCATGATATGTCATTAGAATTTAAAATACATAGAATTTATGATATCACGGTATTGAAAATTCATGACAGAATCCTATTGCAATATTACCAAGAGTTCATAATACGTATATATGAGAAGATATATATTATGAACTCTTGATATTACTAATACCGTGTAGCCTAATAATTTGAGGGAGGACAATTTTGCTTATTTCGCTGATTTGTAAATAACCACATAAAATTAATTTTATCCTTGAATTTTTGCCCATTACTGCAATGCAATACTGTGCTTCAGTTATCCGTGAAAATATATTCAGGAAACTACAAAATTCACAAGTCAACGAAACTTTTCACCCTTGAAAATATTAGGCTATACGGTAGTTGGTGTACTGCAGAGCCCTAGCTTAGGGCTCATGAAACTACTTCTTTGCTACTAACCAGGCCAAGTGACTCTACTGAGATGGATTGCTGATCCCGTATCCAATCCTCCTCGCCAACCCCTTCTACTCCACCCCACTTCCCACACACTTCCCATATCTTTGTTCACAGAAGTAAATGAACTTTTGTAGGTAGCTACTAATAGTACGTATCATGAACAGCAAAATTATGATGGGATGAGTACGTATTTAAATTAGTTCTTCTCTGAAATATTAATGGCTAGACTGGTTTCGTTAGATCTGGTCATAAGACTCACAATGAAGTTTCTTCTTTAGGGTGAACATGCAGACGTGCTGGAGGATTTCCACTTTATGTATGTGGTAGTCCATAATGGTAAACATTATGTTGGGGGAAGTACTAGTGGATGTGATTTTTTACGAGATCAAGGCTCTCACATCTCCTATTCATTTATTGGGCATCTTTCTGCAAAATCAGGTGTGATATATGTAAGATAGTAGCTATGTATAAAGCAGCTCGCATGTTCTGGGTACCAGTCTTATAAGTCATGTATACGTACGTATGTGTAATGGTTAAAATAGAGTATATGTATACTACTTGGCTTTATTGTTTTTCAATAGTGCCACGGCCAAAAAAGGAAGGCACAGGTGATGCTAAAGATTTACTTCGAAAAGAAGTTACTAAAATATTCAATGAATGCTATGGTAATTGATGAATTTTGTGTACAAGTGTGTATAAACATCATATGTACTACTGTCTCTAGCAGTGATTATACAGGTGTTCCTCCCCAAAAATCCCAAACTCCCCCTAAAATTATGATTGACTCAGGCACCCAATTATGATTGTGGTTCAGTACCAAACTTATACTAACCCTTTATAGTTACGTACTTAACTTGAAAACTGGCTTTGCCTTTGGCTGATTGTGCTTGATTTATCACCAGTCATCACCCCCAAAATTCTAATTCCCTCCCAAATATGAAATCTTAGAATAAATACGGTGTACTAGCTATCTACGTGCTATGTGGATGCTTTAATAACTGATTTAGTACTCATTCTTTGTAAACATGTGCATATAGCTCAGCATGTAAAGGATCCTAATGCCAGGATGCCATACAGCAAGATTAAAGAATATGGCATTAGGATGGAGGGGTTACCAAGTGGCATAGCTTTGAAAAATCCGACATCGTATGGAAAAACAATGCTGCAGGATATCATTGCTAAAAAGGATACTTTAAAACTACATGGTATGTAGATGTTAAGCTGTGTGTAATATATGAAAAGCAACCGTATGTATGTCACAATAAGTGGAATCTGTTTAAGATACAGTACGGTCCAGATATTTTGACAATGTATAAATACGTAGCTATATTTATGTACATATGAGCAGGTATGCTTTTGCAGATAGCTTGCTGAACCTGGGGGCCACTAAGAGGCATTAACAAGGGAGCATATTGGGTTTCAAAAAATAGCAATTCCAATAGCAACCAACTTTGTTCATAAAAATTTAATGTAAAATGCTTGCAAGTCTACAGCTACCATAAGAGAACTGCAGATTGAGTATTGATTAGCATTTCTTGAAGTACAAAATTTTACAAATTTACAAATCCAGTCACAAATACCTACATAATATATAAAATGTGTGGATATTATATATGTATGTATGTATGTATGCATACATACATACATACGTACATACATATTATGTGCATTTTATGTGACTTTTATTTCATGAATCTATTAAATTTACTGAATTTAAGTACGTACCTTAAAAACACCAACCAACTATTATATGGTAAATTAGATGAATTCTTGTACAGTATAGTAATACATATTTTCGATTTAGAATTATATCATCGCTTTCAGGTATTGATCATAGAAAATACTCCATGTCTTCTAATACTACGTATGTAGCAGTGATGTATTGTGGTATTATGATACTTTTGGAATGATGTATCGATATTGTATCTAAAGTTTTAAATTTTCAAAATACATGAAATCAGCAAAAATTTTACCCTTGAATTATTTAGGCTATACGGTACGTACATTAATAACTGTATGTACATGTGTAGCATATACATCAATTGGATGCCCTTATAGCAATAGTTTTCACAGTTATAATTTAAGGGGCGGGGTGCATTTTCCCCTCCTTGGAAATTATTTGCCCCTTGGATGTTTAAAGACATGAAAGTATATATCGTTGCCTTCAGATATTTAAGCTCAAGCCCTGTATCTTGTGTCATATTACATCTTTAGTATGTATGCATGTAGCTATGTATACGTATACGTATATGTAATATTCATGATACGTAGTATTCATTGTTGTGATAAGGGATGGAACGATGCAGGGTACAGGAATGTCAATATATACCACAATACATCACTGCTTCCTAATATTAGAATGCACATGCATGTATATGAGTGTGTAGTATAAGCTGCAATGTTAGTAGTAGCTACGTACATGCAGTTTAACACCACCCGAACCTCTATAATAAAGGGTGCATACTTTAGTATTTTGCCATTAGGTTTTTAAGAGAGATCCACTGTTGCTAATGTGATAAAACTATATACATGCGTGCTAGTGTTGAGACGAAAGTTGAAATTTACTCTTTGAACTTAAATTGACGAAGGTTTGAAGGTTTAGTGTTACACGAATCTCTCATAAAATGGCCAGTACTTTAGCTAAAACTGAATATTAAACTGGTAAGAACTTATCAATAGGTTAAATTTATCCACTAATACATAACATTATGCAACTGTAAACAAGGCTACTGAACTGCTTTTTAAAGTTTGCTTTGGTAACTATGGTTACAAAATTTTTGAGAATACCTTATGCTTTGAAGGTTACTGAACATTTGTCCCTGCACTAATGCATGCATGCATACATATATATGTACTGTTATATAGTTTATGTTATCTTATATAGTTGAGAAGAAACTTTGTATTCAGGAGCCAGCTGGCAATTCAAAGTCTACATGAATTACACAACAGTATATATCATACATATATATAAACTCACTGATGGCATGTTTTGTGATGCATTTGTAGCAGATATATAACGTAATGTCACTACTTTTATAGCATTACAAGTTTCTTTGTTGTATGTACGTACGTATTATTATACTTGCTTTTCTTTGTTGTACTTATGTACATATATTGTACTTGCTTTGTAAAATCATCAGTTAGTTGTTTGTAAACCAGGTGTCCCTGATGCTTGCCCTGGTGCTGGACTAATGCTCTTGTTTGTACGTATATATGCTGCACGTATTGTCATTTAATTTTCTGTAAACCAGAATCATCTGTATCATTATTAGCACTGAGGTGAGGGTTGAAATTTAACCTTTGAGCCTTCTTTAATAAAACTGACCAAAGGTTTTGGTGTTACATAAATTATAAAAATGGCCAGTAGTAATTAAAACTTGTTATTGTTATTATGTGTACATGTGCATGCAATCCATGCATGTTCAAATACCGTACAGCGGGTATAATTTGCGAGGCGCAATTTCTGCGAACCATCAAATTTCCCATCTAGAAGTAATATTTGCTATTATTAAATTTGCGAACTGCATGACAACTACATAGAAAGCCTATTGTTATTTGTACTCATCTCAGTTTAAAATTTGCTAGCTCGTGATTCCTCGCAAAAATTAGAACCTCGCAGATAATACCCGCTGTATGGTATACTGTATGCATGCAACCACTCAATCATTTTATAGAATGATGATTTTGCAGATAACATACGTATGTACGTACATACCTACAAAATTAATTTTATTCCCTTACACTCATATATTGTTAGAGTCATCACTATTGTGACATTAAAGACATTGGACTTTCAAGTGACAGAGAGGGTATGGCTATGTGACCAAAGTCTCACACTTTAAATTTAAAAATATTTCCATGTTATATAGGACTGCAGTTGTATGTATGTATGTATAAGTGTATGTAATAATGTAGAATGTGAAGCTAAAGGAAACTTGTAGCAGCCTTGCTCAATAGTAAGTTTGTTTCAACATACGTAGTTGTAGTCTTGCATTCCACCGATAACTGAATGCCATATTCTGCTCCATTGGTAATTCCATTCACAAAAGTTTCTGTATTGTACGGACATGGTTGTCCCAGATTCATATATATATATATGCTCAAGAGAATTCGAATCGTAATTCCCTGTTGGCAACTTGGCATACATTAAAGAGATGATCAAAGGATAGAAGGGATTAGTAAAGGATTGGCTGTATCTAATGGTCGTAGGTATAATTATATAGACCTGCTACTGAGGAAGGTGAATATTGGCGATTGTTGGCGCTTGCACCTGGTGAATGTCAATTATTAGTCTCGGCATCTGGGTATACTGTACTTCAATGTTAAAAACTGTCACTGTTGATAATGGAAATGCCATACAAGCAAAATTTCACTTTAACAGTCAATCAATATGTACATGTATGTATGTATGTATGTATGTATGTATGTATGTATGTATGTGTGTGTGTGTGTGTGTGTGTGTGTGTGTGTGTGTGTATGTATGTATGTATGTATGTATGTATGCATGTATGCATGTATGCATGTATGTACGTACGTACGTATGTATGTATGCATGTTACAACTATTACTTGTGATACTTTTGGTATGATGTATCGATATACCTGTACCCTGTATCATCCCATCTCTAATTGGAATTCATATACGTACATACTATTATGCACATACTAAATTATTTTTGCTTCAAAATGATGATAATGATCATCAATACACTTCAATATAATTTTATACAGTGTATGTATAATTATGACCATTGATTATTATAGTTAATTAATGATCAACTTTTCTTGATCTTCATTAATATCTCCCTATCCTTAGCTGTCAACAGTGAATCTACTAAATCAGTGTTTTTCTGCAATAAAGCCATATACGTATGTATTCGTTTAATCCATTGTATTAGAAACCAACCTCAATGGACTCCAAATACAATTCACGAAAGTGTCGTTCCTTTCTCCAATACTGTACTTCAAGTTCCTCCTCCTCTTCTGACTCTGACGGTGACATATCATCCACCACAGGGCATGATGGCAACACTGATTCTGATTCTTCAGTTACTAAATCTAAACCACACACACAGTTTATTGTTTGTACGTATAATGCTATTGCACACCTACACATCTAAATAACGTAAATTCTAATTATTTCAGGCACATTTATTATATGCCATACAGCTAAAATTTGACTTCCTCATATTATTTAATTCATCAAATTTTATGCTGTGAAATCTAATTAATTTTACACATGTAGTCATGTAATACATAAATGCGTAGCTATGACTCCACCTCACCATCATTGTTTATCAAGTCAAGCATATCACAATTGTCTTCATCTGATCTTTCTTCACAATCACTGAACTCATTGATCAAGGATTGTGGAAGTAATACACTAACAGTTTCTTCATTTTCCACTGGAGAATTAAGCACTGGTGTTTCTAAATTATCATCTAAGCTAAGGAGAAAATTTTCCAGTGGCGAAATATCAGTGTACTTATTAAACTGCAGTAATGAACTTAAAATAATTCTATACTTTCGTAATGACTGCTTGAGTAAACATACACGTCCAATATCATATATGTTCTCATGACTTTGCTTTAGTGAAACAATTTCTCCAGTTAATTGGTTATATATACCAATAAAATACTGTATACAGTTAGACATTTCTTCCTTTAATCTGGTGATTTCTTCCTCTGCACGAAGCATGTTGTTATAGGATCGAATAGCTTGTGTTTTAATTACAGATGGGATTGAAGTTTCTGAAAACAGGCATCCATCATGAATTTGTTGAGATAGATCAGTAATCTGCACCCAAGTTAAACAAGATGAAGAATCTAAACCATCATTGTATTCAGCCAAAGACTTTTTAAGTGATTTTGTAACAACGTTTATGCGTCGAGACAAGCGGATTGCAATCTTTTGACCATCTGTAGCGAACAACATATTACGCATACATACATATAATATAACACATTTATTCTATGTATAGTATTGTATCTATCCAAAATGCTTCTCAAAAAACCATTACTGCGTATGTACATAATTATATGTACGTAAAATGTGGATGTAGAGCATGCTCAGATATGAGATAGTTAAATACAGGCAGTGACCAGACTAAAAGGGTGTAGCTATACATATGTCATGTAAAGCTCTACAACTACTTCTACAAAGTTAAAAAGACTTGTTAATCAGCTAATACGCACTTCACTGTATCATACAATGTATCTCTGTGTTGTGATATACAAAAGTGCATGGCAATATATCTCAAATTGTGTATCATTACATTCATTACAGCTCTAGCACGTATACTATATACGTATGTACGTACCCGCATACTTGGATTTCATCCTTAGTAGAAACCACCTCTCTCGTGCTTCTGTTGTCATTTTTTGGCGCATCTGCTGTTTTATTCTTGATTGCATGATATCCTGGGTAGCTTGGTAGTTTTCAGAAACTTTTGTCCACCGCTTAGCTATCTGGTGAGAAGCCTCAATTGTACTCAGCTGGGATTCAATTCTACAAGTTGACGTGTAATTTACTGTGTACACATGTTCTTACACGCACTTCTCAAGGTTAGATATCAATAAAAGCATACCAGCATTTGATGATACACAGTCAATAGACTGCATTGCATTTCTGGAATGGACATGTACCATATGTTCATATGTGATATTTATACATGTGTATGAGGGTAGAAGTACCTGATTTTATCTGCCGTATCAAGATGACAGATGTACTGCTCTTGCCAAGTTGGTGCAATTTCATGGATAGCTATGTGTCATGTGACATATGCATGCACTCAAATGTAGACCATAAAGTAAATCTTCACAGTTTACTACATACGTATGTAAGTAACTATAGATACAATCAAAAAGTAGGGAAAACTTTTGTACTTTAACTAACTTACAGATTTTCTTTGTTAATAATGTGAGATGATGCTGTTTAGTCTATTGTGTAGTGTTTTAGAATAATGTAAAATTGATAGGTACATACGTAGCTATAAACTTTTGCAAAATCTGTAAAAATTGTGGAAGTTTTCCCTCTCAAAATTTACGGCATGCATACACTCAACTTAACGTACAAGGCTGAGTGGAAATGTTTTCTTTCGCTTCTATATCCCAAGACTGGATATCTTCTAAGGTAAATACTTCTGTATGTAAAACCAATGTATAATAAGTTCAATTACCTGGACTAGATTGCTTCAAAGTCTGTAGGTCACATTTAGCTACTTCAAAGTACTGTTTAGCATGCTGCATACGTCTGCACAGTAAATTTCCTATCAATTTAATTGTACATACGTATATGAATTCTATACAACACAATATACTAGGTTAGCTACCAATGTTATATGATGCCCATCTGGCGTAATGTTTAATGGCATCACTTAACACATCAATCCGGTGTGATGGACGCATTTCTTTTGTCATTGAAGCAAATCACCTCAGATATGCCCACAACCGTTCCACCACTTCTCCATCACTAAGTCCGTATCCTGTAATATTTCTAGGACTTCTTAATACCTAATTATAGTACCAGATAAATATATAGCTACGTACGTACATTATATAAAAAGGATGTACATTAAAATATATACATAAATACATACGTACACATAATTACATACATTATGATACAATAATACAAATTAACTCCATTCACGAACTTGACATTTTGCTGAATGGCCATATGCATGAAAAACTGGGACAGCAAAATCAAGCTTTGTCAAAATATCATCATGATTCTGAGCCTGCCAACATATAGCATGTAAACTACGTACACCATGCATAAGTACATAAACGTGCAACTATCATCGCATACATAGCATAAGTGTCTATTGGAACATTTCCATTAACAGTTTGGTCCATTTTTATTATTCAATTTTTACATATAAAATTTATTAGCACTAAAAATTACCTTGTTTATTAATATACACTAGTCTAAATAGTGTTTGTTTTTCAACAGTAGTGATACATTTGCATATATTCATGACAATAATTATACTGAGTGCAATAATTATACTACGTATAGTAATTAGGGCTGGGATAAAAATATCAATTTTTGATAACCGAATATTTTGGCCAAAAATGAACGAATGCAAGTTTGAACATTCTTTAGGATGGTGTACATATTACAACATACAATCTCCATTTATGCTATAAAGTCACAGATCTATTATGAAAAAGTCTGGAAAACCTAAGATACGTAAGCTGCACAATTAATCTTTATACGTAAGAGACTAAAATATGGCTCAATATAGTGAAAACAAATATTCAAATAGTTATTTCAGCGAACACATAGTAATTAAGATAGCAAACAAATTTCCAAACGTTCGAACGTTTGTCCCACCCCTAATTGCTACTGCCATGTGCAATCAGTTAAACCCTAACCAATAATTTCTATACTTACTTACGTACCTGTAAATGCTTAATTAGCAAACAAGCAACATCATACATAAGCTGTATTTGGTGATCAGGAAACATCTCTAAAAGCTTCTCCAATAAGAACATAGAGTATGATAGCCTGCAGCAAAGGTTGCAATACATACATAAGTACATCTGTGTATACTCAACCTTTCTCCATGATAAAGATTAATAAAACACAGAGGGTACTCATGGCGGCATACAACTCCCATTATGGCTGTTTCATCTAAAGCTGAGAATCGACTATGTGATCTCAACACACTACCAGCTAAGAAATCACTACAATCCTAAAGCAAAATGATTATTTGTATGCATGCATATCAATAAAAACATAACAACCTTCTCAACATCAGTAGCAACAGAACTACATCCACTACCAAGAACATAATCATTAACATCCCCCTGATGACAGAAAATGCTGGTACCAGACAACGGCTCTCGAACACTACTACCAGCAGTTTTCTTACGGCATAGACCAAAATTGGCATCAATTGAAAGGGTCATAATTCCCTTATCCTAAATTAATAACTATTTCTTGAATAGCTATACACACTTTAAACATGCATACCTTAGGGCAAGCAGGACATGCTAACATTTCTCCAATATTGCAAGATTCTTTCATTATTCTAACATTTTCCTTGTAATGCCTGCAGAAACAACACACCATGTGTTATGTGTATACACATGAAGTATAGAATTTAGGCAAACTATGTACGTATGTACATATATTAGTTAAGTGATATGCTTTATGTTAAAAAGTTAAATATTTGCTATGTTTAACACAATACTTTAACAAACTACATATCTGTATGCAGACATACGCACTACATGCATATGTAAATACCTGTACTCCTCAAATGAGTCAATGATTACAGGATAGATACTACAAGGAACCTATACGCAATGTAAAATTATTCCATTATGCATTTGTAATACATGGGTATATACTTTGCAATTACCAATTCAAACTTATCAGTGATTAACATCTTCAATGCACTAGTGAAGTCCTGAACAGCAACTTGGCATTCAAGCAAAGTAGCTTCCATCCAATCCATCAATGACATTGAAAATGCTAGTACAGGACGAGATGGAGTGGCTGGCCAATAGCCCAGTTCCATTAATCGGTGGGCATCTAGCTTGCATTTACAAAATTCAATATTCATATTGCGAGGCATTCCTGAAACAGCAGAAAATATTATTATAACCTATTGTATGCTGCTAAATTATCTGATTCAATAATTACCTTCTAAATTAAACAAGGTTACCATTCTTACAGCTCCAGTCTCACAAGTGTGACCATGACTATTGAGTGGGATCAAAACTGGCAGTGGTTTCAGTAGAACAAAGCAATCATCCTGGAAATGTTGTAACATAATACATTATCATAACATATATGTATGTAATACATATACAATTGTAGTTTTGCATGATGCATACATGCATGCATAATACATCAATCACATAGCATACATATGTGTACCTTCCATATTTCTGGACAATGGTGAAAATTTTTGTTGTGGTGGAATTGATTGCTGCAATCCATGCAATACAGATATGGGCTGCATTGATGGCAACGTATTACAGCTGAACTTTGTTTGCAATTAAAGCAAACAGCTTTATCCAGTGAATGTTTGTGCAATATAATCTTTTGTATACCAGCTCTCACTTCTTCCCATCTTTCAGCAGCCTTTATTTTCCGTTTTACATAGCTTTGATAAGCTGGCAAACTGTCATCATGATGGTATGAAGTATTGTCAATCCCGTCATACTGCGCAGAATCATCTGCCTCTTTGTGAACACTGGGTGTATCTTTCAAATTCTGGTATTCATGAAATGATGTTTTGATACTTATAAGTTCTTTTGAGACTTGGGGCCTAGTTCGTCTTTGTCCTTTAGGCTTCCTTAATACATTCAAAGGAATTTTATTTACTTTCCCTTTAGCCTTCTTGAATCTCTTCCTAAGAATTGTCGATTCTGTATATATTAAAGAAATTAACACGTGCAATAATAGAATAGTTATTATTATGCCAATTATTCACAAGCCATCACAACTTTGGCATTGAAGCACAACCCAGCTGCTGTCATACCATATTTACTTGGTAAAACACTGAAGCTACTATTAACTTACAGATAGTTTGAAAAGTTTATGTGGCTACTGACCACTACTCTATTCTTGAAGATCATGTTTATACCCAAAATTTTAGCAAACATCAAGGACGGCTACTATTCAAGATGCAGCTTTAACCAAGTAAATACAGTATTGGCTGACAATTAAGTGTTTTGGCTCTTTAATCTGTACCACCAACTGTAAATATAATAGGGACATGTCTACATCACATCACATATGTAAGACATAGGAAAGAACCCAGGGTGGAACGTACTACACTAACATATGTAATGTAGTACTATAGACAAATACAAGTGTTGTCCTTGTACAGTATATGCAAAGCAGGCATCCCAGCATGTCCATAGCAATAACAATCCAACCTGATGCTCTTTGTTGTGAATAACTTGAACCATACATATGTGACCGGATATGCAAAAACCGACCATGTACACACAAACTATTTTATTGCACAAGCTTATTGCTATACTCAAGAAGTATTCGTGCACAGCATCTATACTGGTCATTGTCAAGTGGTCTGCTTTTCTGAAGAGCATTTTGCCAACCCCATGGTATGACAATTTAAGTGAATGGTGCCTATATATATGGAGGGCATCAATATGAATTGGGTGATTGGGACCAGGAACTGTTTGCATTATCAGCTAGACACCTCCTTAGCCTTGTAGTGCGGTAGAGGCACCTTGTACTTTTGGTGGCACTACCAACTCTAAACAGCTCCCTACAGACTTTTGAGCCACCACCCACCCCTCTCTACATTGGCCTAAAATTAGTGCAAAAGCTCTGAAACTAGTCACTAGCTGTTTGCAAGGTTAGCCGTGTAAAAGCTAATAAATATATACCTACGTATGTAGCTAAAACAAAGTGAATAGTTATAGGCAGCTGCATGCTTTGCTCAATTCAATATTTCAAAATTATATTTCTATAATTCCTATTACATAAGTGCTACTGATGGTCAGTAATTCCAAAATCTAGTCACATATATACTCTAGCAGAACTGGATCTTAATTCAGGCTGGTATTGAAAAATTCTGAACACAGTATGACATATGTAGTACGTTAACCATGCAGATACGTAGATATACATTAAACATGGCTTATAACTTTGTGATTTGCATGTAGTATGTTACTGATCTAACTGATACAGTTGCCTCACCCGACACCATGCAATGGACCCAGCCTGTGTTGGGACATCTCTTCAAATCAGATGAACCATTTGGTAGGGCTAATTAATCATTACCTTGGTCCTGGAAACCAACATTACAGGACTGAAGTCCTATTCCATTATTCTATGCTTTGAGTCACCACCACTGGTGGTGCCCTTCCTTTAAGTTTCAGCCTTGCAACCATACTCCACCGGAAAGCATATTCTCTTGGTTGTGGTTTCGCTAGATAGTAGATAGGGACAGTGGGAATCTCGTTAATCCATTCATGCACATCACTAATTAAATGATGAGGCATTTGGCTTTGTTAAGAGAGTCATATAGCTGCTCCTGCCATTTACCCATGCTTGGTTGAATTTCTTCACTTTGACATTCCAAGTACTGGACAGAAATCACATGGCAACAACACCCAGCCATCGCATCATGGTTACATCTGCAGATTATTAGATATTATTATGGTTGCTATTCATGAATTCGTCAAAGTTTTGCTCCATCAAATATTTACACTATACATTATAATTTTATTAGATTTGCTCCATTGATGGCATCACTTTAACAGAACCCTCGACAGGACCCTTGAAGGTACATAAGGTTTACATTGAATTGTTAAATGTACTATTACTGTACAGGCTTCACATACAAGTCAAAAGAGTACTATGTGAGTATCATTCTGGCTTGGTATCATTAGTGGCTCAAATTAAAGGACTCGTTCCAGTCACTAGGCCACCATTTGGTGAGGTCGTGTTTTTCATCACCCACATTTACATCGTTCCATCATTTGGCATCCTACAGATATTCAAGTGCTAAATGCATGTGCATAACCAATGAGTCAATTATCTAGTATTTTGCAGTGCTATTAAATGTGCATGATGGATAGGTAATGGTAATGATTCCCTGATGAAAAAATGAACTCAACAAATAGTGGAAATAAACTGGCAGTTCATGCCCGAACATAAAGTTGAGGGTGAAACTGGCTTTCCAACCCATCCATTCAGTAAAGATACTCGTGTAGGCACGTGTAGAACATACAACTGTTAGCCTACATGTGTTTATCAACTCACTATATAAATCGATCAATCAGAAGTGAATGGCAGACTGGCTACTGGAAACAAGCACAGCGCGTTCACGAGGAGGTAGGTAGGCTTATAAGAAACTCGTGTCACTAAATAGAAAACCTTTTGTTATATACGGCAGTTTGGATTTATGAATTTGCTGGGTTACGCCTGATAAATTACGTATCTTTTTATAGGTATATATCCCACAATTTATATGCGAAGCGGGTGGGCGTAGCCAGACTATTAGACGACTGCCATAATAGCCACACGTATTCCAACAAATTCAGTATTCTAATAAATTCGTGCAGTGTTGCTAGCAACTAGTGATTCCACCTGTCGATCCAAGAAGGCAGACCTAGGCGAGGGATTCTCTCATCATGGTACACTGGAGTGTAAGTAAGTATTATATATTGTATATAGCTACGTAGCTACAGTATATTAAAAGTTAGATGAATTATTATTGAGCATGCTCATGCCAGTATGCATGCTTGTGTACTAGCTGAACTAGGTATGATTTACAATAGCAGGTTGGGCTACAAATGATGAATTGATTTGAATACAAGCCAATTGTGCCAGAAGAATGGTGAATTAAGTATTGAGCATGATCCCAGCCAGCATGATAGGCAAACTTTGGCACAGAGCACACTTAGCTCACTGGCATTGAAATTTTGGAAGTGCTTGTGAGATTGCTCATAATTTTGAGTATCCTAGGCTTGATTTTAGAGCAATGCTTACAAGCACAATAGTCAGTTTAAAGTATACATATTTGACTCAAGCCTAAAATACAAAACCATGTTACAATAGTCATTAATGTTGTCTGATAGCTACTAGCAATGTATTTGCCCTCATCAGTCATAGGTACTGGGGGGCTGCAGGGTGGACTCTAGAGCTGCACAAAAAGTTCTTTTTCATAGGTAGCTATGCAAGTAGAAGGTGCTACATATTAGACCTTGGACCCCAATCATAAATTTTTCTATTATATAATTATGTGCCCATGTGATCAAATTATGTTTCTCCCATTACCCTCAGGCATACTGCACTTGACATTACGTATGTAACATTCCATCAAAGACGTCATGCGTATATGATAGGGAATTCATTAAACTCTTTACCATAGTCATACATATGTACATACGTATAAATTAACTTGTTAAAAAGATTAACAATTTTAGCACAATGCAGTTCTAGCATTATGCTGGTAATAAATACGTATTAGGATGTGTCATAGGATCAATATACTCTAATAGAACAGTCAAACATTCCTATTGAAGTAGTGAGGCTTGGAGCGTTACTCTAATAGAGGTGTGATCTCCACAAGCAACATATTGTTTCTCTGTTGTAGCATTTGTCCTGTTTGCTGATTATGATTACACTCGGTTGGGAGAGTAACGTAGAAGAGGCTTTGCAATTGCCTTCTGTACAATCCTTTGTGGCCCTATCCCATAAACTTGATAGTGTGGTTGATTTATAGAGTCCATATCAACTTATCAAGGAGATGTTTCACTGTAGTAATTATATAACTAGCTGTACGTGAGTATGCATCGTTCAAATTTAAATATCAATTTTTGATAATCGAACATTTTGACAAAAAACAAATGAATGTTCTAACATTCATTAGTACAAAAGGTACTCTAAATATCCAAACATTTGAACATTTGTCCAAGCCCTTTTACCATACACATACATTTATTATTGATATAACTGATTGCACACTGCTGTAATTGTAGATATTAGTGGTCGTATGTATGTATGTATGTACGTATGTATGTATGTATGTATGTATGTATGTATGTATGTACGTATGTATGTATGTATGTATGTATGTACGTACGTATGTATGTATATGTGTATTGTATTATTGTTGTTGTCGCCTACAACAACAATATTAATAGTTATGAATGTACGTATGTAGTATGTATGTAGTATGTATGTACATATGTTGTATGTGTGATTGTATGTTAGGGCTGGGTGGTATCTCCAAAATGAATTATCGATAAAAAATTCATAAAATATCTCAATAACTACTGATATTGCGATATGTAGTAAATTGGTATATTGTCATAACCAATTATCAAAAAGTATATAGGTGTACGTAGCTACGTATGTATGTATGTATACGTACATACATGCAAGCAAATTGTCCTGGCTGGATTCCTATTTTATACTGATACTTACATGGTGTATAGATTGAATGCAGAGGGAATCCTGGATCCCAGCTGTGTGGCTCCTTTGGCCCATGCCTAGATTACATGATGCCTAGGGTTCAAGTCATCACTGGCCTGGGATTTTTTCTGCATTCAATAGTTTAGATGACTTTGATGATTGAATATTTCCGACTCCCTGTTTCACAGGCTTATGGCTTCTTACAGGTCCCTAGTGGGATAGTATTATAGTATGGCATCATAGCTACGTAGGCATCTGAAGTAATGTACTGGGTAGTGAGCTAATTCCAGCTGCATAAGTATGTACGTATGCTAATAATGTTTTTGTGTAGTGAAGGAACAAGCTAACAAATATAGCTTACTGTCTCCATACCATATTTGGATATCCATACCATTAAAACATTATGCTAATCATATCAAAATATCGCACATCCCTATCATGAACCACGATAGTGGGTTTATAATAGGGATCGTGAGAAAATTTTGCAAAAATCCTAATAGAACGTTCACTAAATCAATTTTAAAAATCACCTTAACAGTTCTCTTTTTTGACGAAAAACCTTTGAGGGTGTCCTTTAGTATTGTTTAGATGAGGGAACAATTAGTAAGACTTAACTCAGTCGTTTTCATGATTTTCACTAACTACTGAAATACATACTTCCAATTCTCCATATTCTTATTCTTATTCTTATTTTCTTGTTTGGAGAGGCTACAGCAAAATCAAGAGAGAATATATCCGAATTAACTTTTAAACCATGTTTAGAATATGCGTGGCCAGCTCTGTGGCTATTTAAAAATTTCATTATCTAATGCAACTACAAGATATGGCACAAAACAGCTTCTTCCCGGACGTGATCGATCGTGAAGCCATGAAAGCACGGGCCAACGCCCAGCCTCAAAACAGCCTCCCTGACTAGGATATTGCGCTAAAAACTACTTAACAACGTCCTATAAATCATAGTGAACTATTTTAAGCCTGTTTCTTAGAGTTGAAATTTCCAGTGTCAGAAATTTTCTAAGTTTTTTGTCCGCTTCTTCCACTTACCTTGTATCGCCCGCCCCGTTAATCTAATTGGTTTGTAACCGCATGCATTCTAAATCATTCAGTAGCAGAATTTTTGAGGTAAAATAGAACATTAGACTACAGCTATATGGTAAATAGCAAGATTATAACATTATAACATTATTGATACTATCATATAACTCTGCTTTCCGTCGTTTCTAATGTTTTAGTGCATATACATTGTATTTATATAATTTATATAGTTCATATACGTACCCTACTTACTTATCTGCCTTACGTGTTGCCCTGTTTTAGAACTATTATACTGCTCACAATGTTCTCCAGACTAGCTATTTGTATCAAAAGCCATGCATGCTTGGCATGCACCTCCCATATTTCACAGCAGGAATTGTTGACAACAATCTAGCTGAATAGCAGTGGTATTTCCTGTTAATATATGATTGGTCTAAGGGTTGGAGCTACTAAACACATAAATGCATGGCTCAATGAGAGGTTAAAGCTTATAATATTACCTTTGAGTAATAATATACTATGCCACACAAACTTGTACATGCATGTGAGAACAAAATTCCACTGCTGAGACTAGAGGAACATGCATAGCTACACCCATGTGACAGTGAAATCACTAGTTCAACTGTGAATAGATCCACTTCAACAAGTGAGCACACTAGAAATGTGTTGCAGTGATTAAACCGTCATAGTCAAGGGTTAAGAATTGTACAGCTGACAAGTTAAAAGTATACATAGACAGGGAGCCTGGAGCAAAAGAATACCTATGTACACCACACCATTTAGTCAATTGACACTATTAATCCCTGTTTGATTATTGTTTGTATAAGCCTCTCATGATGTTACCAATGTATAATCTATATAATAGCCCACCAAGTGGGTATGAAAAAACTTAAGAAACTAGATTAAATATAAAAATTTTCAATTTCAAAAAACGAAATAGGGATTGAAAATGCTACTAGAAATCGGCAACCTAGTGCTATAGATCAAAAGGATAGACAAAGTTAAAGATTTAAAAAGTATGGAAACAAGAAGGATACAAAAGCTTAAAGATCAAAAAAGTATGGAAACAAAAAGGAGATTGTAACCACGTAGATAGGACTGTTATTCTAAAGCATTTGCGATCCCTATTCTGACTGCATCAGGATTACTACCGTATATAGTGCAATTATGTGGCGGGGGAAAATATTGGCAAATTTGGCGAATTGCCAATATTAACTTTCTTACCAACTTAGTATCTTTACTCTTAAATCCAAAATTGCCAAATATTTCCGCACCAACTTGCAGGTAAGCTTATTCGCCAATATTTTCCCCCGCCGCAAATTGTGCTATATGGTATGTATACATAAGACTGTTATTCTAAAGCATTTGCTATCCCTATTCTGACTGCATCAGGATAATGAATTCCTCTGAAAGCAGTCAGAATAGGGATCGCAAATGCTTTAGAATAACAGTCCTATCTACGTGGTTACAATCTCCTTCTTGTTTCCATACTTTTTGATCTTTAAGCTTTTGCATCCTTCTTGTTTCCATACTTTTTAAATCTTTAACTTTGTCTATCCTTTTGATCTATAGCACTAGGTTGCCGATTTCTAGTAGCATTTTCAATCCCTATTTCCTTTTTTGAAATTAAAAATTTTTATATTTAATCTAGTTGTATGTAGCTACTGTACATATGTATATAGTTCAGCTGAGTAGTAGTTCCTTAGTACGTATTTATATTGTTATATTATGATGTTTCAGTAGTTTTGCCATTGTAGACTATACATATATATAGCTAGTGGTACGTATCTTAGTAGGGTATATGTTGTAGATAAAATGCATAATAAATGAATACAATATATCAACAAACAAATAAATATTAGTACACTATAGTAGTAGATAACTACAATGTTAACATGCAGTAATATATCCCAAATATCATAAATCTCTCTTTTATGATAACAAGTGTAAATACTTTCATCATCTAAATACCTACAATAGTAGCTAGCTATAGTTCAGTATATAGTTACTGCTGGTTGGGTACAATGTTACCAATCTCTACTGTAGTGAGGGAACATGTCTTGGCTGCTTCAATTCTATCTGTTTTAGTATTTCCTCCAATAACAATTATAGTATTGTTATTTATTAAAGATAATCCTGGAGCAATTCTGGCACTTGTCAGGGAATCAACCTTACTCCAAGAATCCTTGGATGAGTCATACAAAGAGACATCAGATGTAGGGATGGTACCATCACGACTGCTACCACCAATGATCACAGGAGGGTTGGAGTAGGGAACAGTAGCAGCGTTCCAATGTTTAGTAGCTGACAGCCCTATCCATTGTCTAGTTACTACACCAGTGGAGAGTGGCTGATCCAATGATGATATCTCTTCTACAGGTATCTGATAATGTGTGTTATAACGAGATCCACCCTGATCATATCCCACTATAGTGATGTAATCTCCGGAGATGGTGGGCTTAATATTCCACATTGAAGCTGGTAAATGAACAGAAACTTCTTTCCATTGTAGTTGGTTATTGTAATTCATTACCTCAATACTATCAAGGTCAGTGTCTGGATTACTCTTCCCTCCCATTACAATCACATGATCATCAGAAGTTATTACTCCTGGTTTGTGCCTGTTGCGTAACATATCAGGATAACAACTATACCAGCTGTTTGTTTTGCTGTTGTAGGTGGTGACCTTGTTGTGAATTTCATTTGTGGTTGAATCTCTTCCACCAAAAATAGTCAGTTTGTCATCTACCATGTATAAGACACCCAGACGATGTCCTGGTCTTGGCAACCGTTTCCATTTGTTTGTATCATAACAGTACACGTTGTGTTCATCGTATATACTAGGACAAGTACCAGTGCAATAGATTGTTCCATTGGACACAGCAACATAGGCATCATACATTGGAGTAGGTAAGTTAGAACAACTTGTCCACTTGATATGATAGTTACCACTTTGTAAAGCTTCTGCAAAGGGAAGTATCTCCTATTGGAGGAAATTATATAATGTAACTCACATGATCTCTTCTTTATGCAAAGTATATATAGTTAGTACATAACTGTGAAGTGTTGATTATCCAAACCAGCTATGTGATTGTTCTATCAATAAATTGTGTTATAGGTGTATGTTTTATTAGAGTGTTTTGAATTTAGTGAAGGTAATACTTAATGCATGTTTATTGTATTGTATGGATCAGTGTTTGATCTTGCATATACGTAGTTCCAATAATTGATACCCTTCTGTAATTTATTTCACATGAATTTTATGAACATTTATAATGTTTATGAATTTGGACACCAACTAGCCAGTCAATGTGTTTGGAGTGATTATTTTATTTTATTATTTACGCTAGCACACAACTGATGATGTGGAGGGACAGGGCAAATTGACATTACAAAATGACAATGGTTTGGGATGGCTCAGGACAGAGGAAACCGGAGGAAGCAATGCTAGGTGGGGCTAGTGTAACAAAGTAGTGTGAAGATATGTACGTACTGTAGATGTGTCTGCGTGTCTGTGTACGTATCTTTTTGTATGTATGTATGTATGTATGTATGTATGTATGTATGTATGTATGTATGCATGTAATACTATGTATGTCTGTGTGTTACGTGCATGGCAATTGTATGTGAGGCAATTCTATGTTTATTTTAAACAGTTGTACACGTACGGTACAGCTTAAAGGCAACGTCGCGAGTGCTCGCGAGAAACGAGTCCCACTCTAGACTCTTTCGAGTAGATTTACTTCTCTACAATACTAGCACAAAGGAGTCTATATTGATACTTGCGCCATGGTATACAAAAGGGCTAACAATAATAAACTTCGTCAGCAATCTTCTTCATTTCAAGAGTCCGTTTCTCATGCCTACTGAATCCTCGAGTCTCACTCGAGATTGAAGAAACAGCCACAAGTCTCCAAGAATTGTGATATTATTCGATCTGAAAACACTACTTGCTCGGCACGTGATGTCGATTTAAATAAACAATAGGGTAACGTGATTTTGACAAAGGAAAGCACAACACACACTCGGATTTAAACAAACGCGCGTGGAGGCGATGGTGAGTTACTAGTATGGTATAACGCTTTGTAACGTCGTATTTTTTGTAAAATAGTATACCTTTATGAAAACTTTCATCCTAAACCTAGTGTGGAGAGACTTTTGAGTGGCAGGCTTTATAACTCGAAATGGTAAATAGCAAGTTCGAGTATACTCGTGCGAGAGTCGAGCGGACGAGTGCAACGTTGCCTTTAAGCTGTACCGTAGTATACTATGTAATAACAAGATACGCAAATGGTACATACGTACACATGTAGCGTAAGCTGTCAATTATCGACCGCTACCTATTATGGACCAGTGACTCTACCTATTATGGACCGCACGCATACGGACTAGTTTCCTATGATATACAGGTGTTAATTGTTCAGAGAAGTTTATTATTCGTGTTACGACCTGCTCTATGGCTAGTATCGAAAACGAAGTATCCAGGTTAGTCAGTGGCGAATTATTGTTACTAACTGTTATAAATATTTCGTGTCATAGGATGCACCACCAACGAAAATGTCTGACTAAACGTGGTAGAATGCAGCGCAAACGACGGCATAGTTTATCAGCCCCTGCTGTTATGAGAACACCAGAAAAAAGAAACGGAAGCAATGGACTGATGAGCAGATGATTGCCGCTATGAATAGTGTTGAAAAAGGATCAAGTGGTGTCAATCAAGCAGCCTTACTTTATGGAGTGCCTAAAACTTCCCTTAAGAACAGATTAAGTGGCCGTGTAGTACATGGGACTAAACCAGGGCCAAGGCCTTACTTAGATACAGTAATGAAGAAAAAGAGTTATCTGAATTCCTTCAAAGGTGTTCCTCAGTGGGTTATGGGAAAACGAGAAAAGATGTTTTGAGTGTAACTGAGGCTTATGTCAGTAACAAAGGTAAAATGAAAAAAAAGAAGATTAGTGATGGGTGGTGGCACCGGTTTGTTGAAAGACAAAAAGGATTACTGGTTCTAAGGAAAGGGGATAGCACTTCCTTTCTTTGCATGGATGCTATGAACGAAGATACCCTTAAACAGTATTTCAGTTTGTTAGAAGACACTTTAAAAGAAAATGACTTGATAAATTCCCCTACGAAGCTTTACAACGTTGACGAAACAGGTATCCCACTAGACCCAAAGACCCCTAGAATTGTCACAGTAAAGGGAACGAGAAAAGTACGATATCAGAGCACTGGAAGAAAAGGTCAGATAACTGTGGTTGCATGTGGAAATGCAGCCGGGCAGGTTATACCGCCATTAATAATCTTTGATGCCAAAAACATCCGGCAAGCATGGATGAAGAATGAGGTGCCAGGTACAATGTACGGTTCAAGCGATAAGGGATGGATTAATACTGACCTTTTTGAAAGTTGGTTTTACGAACATTTTTTACCAAATGCAATTGACGATCGTCCCCTGCTGCTGTTACTCGACGGGCATAGTTCCCATTATCAGCCGGACATACTGTAATAAAAACTGCTAAAAACATGATGTGATTATCCTTTGTTTGCCACCGCATACAACACACTCCACACAACCGCTCGATTGTGGAGTTTTTTCACCACTAAAAGCTCAATGGAAAATGGTATGCCATGACTACTTTCAGAAAAACCCTGGCAAAATAATTACCAAGTTTAATTTCATTGAACTCTTTTCTCAAGCATGGTTTAAATCGCTTGTTCCAGCTAACCTTGTAGCAGGATTCAAGGCTTGTGGCATCCATCCATTAAATCGTAAAGCTCTTAAAGCTGTGCCTACTTTCAGCAGTGGCAGTGACCAGGAAGTTGTTGATGACACTGCTACAACTTCAAATGGAAGTTCTGAAAATCCTTCTGTTCAAATGGTCAACCAACTACGTACTACAGGATCTATGCAGTCTAAACAAGTACCTGATGAGGAGGAAGAGGATTTAAGTCCTGAGCTGGAGTTACTGTACAAGCGACGATTTGAGGAAGGCTACAATTTATCTATTGATCCTAGATATAATCAGTGGCTTAAGAAGAAGCATCCAGAGCTATCAATAACAGATCAGCCATCTCATTCAGGCTATGTTGAGCCTGCAATCAATAGTGTTATGGATGCTGTTGTAGACACAAGTTCAGACTATTTTGAACCTGCTTTGGGTACTAGTTCAGATTTTTTCGAACTTGAAAATAACGGATCAATTTTTCAGGAATTTTCAGATATCAGGCCGTTGAGTTCCTTAAGTGTTGAGTCTGTACCTGAACGTCCAGCAGGAATACCAGAGGATAATAGTGTTACTGCTGCAAATTGTGATAATTCACATGATTCGACCCCAGCATCATTTTTAGATAACTTAGGTGTTGATTCCACATCTGAAAATCCAGCAGGAACACCAGAGAATAATAATGTTACTGCTGCAAATTGTGATAATCCACGTGCCTCAACCCCAACGTCATCTTTAGATAACTCCAATAGTAGCGGTGCACTGTCGCAATTATTAGCCAATCACACACCACAGGTTACAGCTGCAAAGAGGCCAACAGCAGGAACACCAGAGAATAATAATGTTACTGCTGCAAATTGTGATAATCCACGAGCCTCAACCCTAACGTCATCTTTAGATAACTCCAAGAGTAGTGCACTGTCGCAATTATTAGCTGATCACACCAAAGGTTACTCCAATTGCAGCTGCAAAGAGGCCAAAAGCTAGATTGCTGACGAGTGCAGATTGTTTAAGAATGCTAGAGGAGAAAGAAGCAAAGAAAAAGAAAGAAGCTGAAGAAAAGGAATAAAAACGAAAGGACAGAGAAGAAAAAAAGAAACAGAGAAGAAGAAGCAAAAAGAAAAGCTGAAGAAAAAGCAAAGAAAGCAGCAAAGAGAGCTGAAGAAAAGGCTCAAAAAGAAGCACAGAAGGCAACAAGAAAGCCAAGGCAATCAAGAAGTACAAATAGTAGAAAGCGTCAAGTTTCTGAAACAGTAAATGAAGACACTGCCAACAGAACAGAAGTAACCAATGACAAGAATGATGCAGAAGTGGCCACTGAAACAGTAAATGAAGGCACTGCCGACAGAACAGAAGTAACCAATAACAAAAATGATACAGAAGTGGCCAGTGATACAAGAATTTCTGCACTACTTAATAAAAGTATTGATTCCAATGTATGCTGTATGTGCTTCAGAAGTTATGAGGATGATGTATTAGATGAATATGGAGCAGATTGGATCGACTGTGCCTGTGGTCGGTGGTTACATGTTGACTGCGCTGAAGACTGTATAACAGATTGTCGTGGTAACAAGTGTTACTGTCCTTATTGTCTGGATGGTTTGATTTAACAATATGTGCGTAGCTAGCTACCTTTACATACATTATAATTGATCATGACATGCATTTGATGTACAATTCCAGTTTGTTGCAGTTTGTTGCATTTTTTGATCATCACAATAAAATATTAGCTAAGTAGCATTTTAAAGGAAATGTGAGCTGAAGGAGTGCTTATTTGCAGGATTTTTGTATATAAAAATGTTTCTTAGAGAGTAACAAGTGTAACTATACAACTCAGGAAGTGCAGGAGTAGTTCAGGAAATGAATGCTATACAAAAGACAGAAATGGTCGATAATTGAGCGATGAGGTTTGCATGTACTTTGACGAAATTAATCTTGCAAACAACAAAATAATTTTGAAATGCATCTGATACGCACCCAAGGAACATAACTTTGCAACATTTATATATATCAAAATGTTTCTTGGAGAGTATAGAACATGATTATACAGGTTGCAAAATGCAGGAGTATTATACGAAGTTACCAGAACATGAAATTTCCAACTGGTCGATAATGAGGCCACGGAAAATACACGTGTGGTCCATAATACGTAGAGATGGTCGATATACGAAAATTGCAATGTCTCGTTTCAAAGCACAGTGCTTCCAAAGAAATAGGTGCTTAAATTAGAAAAAAAGTATCGTATGGTGCGAAAGATGCCCGACTAAACAGTGAAGATTTTAAATTACTCGGCCGTTTTAAACATAAGTTATGATTGTTTGCCAAAATTTGGTCCATAATTGGCAGCTTACGCTACATAGCCACATTATAAAGTTGTTGTGGCCTTATAAATTAAATGTCTTAATTCTCATGTGGTATATACAGATATGTATCTTGAAGTTGTTTTTTATACGTACATGGATTTTAGGTAACCAACATTGCATACGTATGTAATGTTGCCATGTTATCATGTTGTTTCCATATTATAGTAAAGAGTAACCTATGAACCTTTGACAAGTGCTATGCATGTACTTACGTGGCATCCGATAGGTAAGTATGTGCTTGTTGCTACATATGTATGTATGAGTGTGGTACTGATACACACACTATTTGCAGCTCTGAAAATTCCCTCTACGCTTGCACTTTGGTATTATTTTAAGAAGTATCATGATTAACCACATCGCTGCCCATCTTGCATTAGCAGTAAGAAACATACGTAGTCTATTAGCATTCACATATGTAGCTAATTTAACCTTGGTAATGGTTGATGGCTGGATTTTATGCTTTTGAGACATTTTTTGAGATGGGCATTAAATTTAGCTAGCAATATTCATCTCATCTAGGGCTGGGCGGTATTGCCCAAAGTATGACCACGGTATTTTTCACAAAATATCATGATAATTACTATTATCACGGTATTGTCATCATCACAATTTTAAGTCATCAGTGCATCAAAATCACCTTAAAATCTCAATATAGATGTGGTAAGATAGTTCACAAAAGTAAAACTTTTATCAAGTAACTGGTTATTAATACAAATTAGCACCTTCTAAAACAGTAGGTTGGTGCTTGCCAAAAAGTTAAGTGGTTTACTTGCAGTAGTATGTCTTCCTGGCCACCTCCAAGCCTCAAAGAGTTTAATTAAATATAACAGGCGGTATTCTGGTATTGCAATACCTTCATACCAGTATGGGTTAAATACCATAAATAAACGGTATTACTGGTATACTGCCCAGCCCTAATCTCATACATACTATATAAGATGATCAACTTATGCAGGATAATCATGACTCGTAACAATAAGATTCCAGTGGGAACAATTCTCTCTTTCTGCACGTATTGCATTCATGTCGTACGTATAACAAGAGTCCTTCTGATACGTAGCATGGAGATTTTTAGAGACAGCACATATGTACCTGGTTACTTGAAATTGCAATTTTCTGCAATGTCCGTGTTTGTTAATCAGTGGCATAGCCAGACCCGGGCCTACTAGGGCCTGTGCCCTACCATCAACTTCCCAGGCCCTACCATCACCAGGTCAGCAAGACTCACGCGATTCTTCGATGAACACACAAAGAAAGCAGACATACACCCGTACATGGTTTCTCCAGCAGTGCTAACACAATCCTGTTGCATCAGTAATAACTTACATCAGTAATAACTTACAGTTACAAGTAAGAGTGTAGCATGTGAATTATTGATTTTGAGCACAAGATCCAGCATGGTAGTCAAGTACGAATCAATTAGAATCAAAATTAAGATGCTCACGAGATACGCTTTCAAATTTTCAAAATGGAGGAGGCAGTGTGCACACTGCATACACGAGGCATACCAGTAGCACAGTTGTAATAATACAAGTAAGTTTCTGGATTTAACGAAGCCCTTTTGTTTTCTGCCTGAACTTGCAGCCTATATTGTGCTGCTTTGTGTGATACCAGCCAAGTGAGCTAACAGCCGTAAGCCCGAGGGGCGTAAGCCAGTTTAGTGATGGATATACCGTACCGAGTGTGGTTAGAAGGCCATTCAGCTGAGAGTTAAATGATACAGCATTATTGTCTACTAAATCACTGGAAATGATGTGGCTGTGAAAGTGTGAATAAACCCGTGTAGATGTGTTCCGTGGCTGAAAAGATTCCAGGCGTAGTTTCAGTTTGTGAATTGTCAAGACTGCACCTGGCTGTTGTTTCTCCGTGAAGGTCAGTGTGGCTAGCATCATGCAGTGAAAAGAAAATATTGCTCGTAGCTTATGTGATACACGTGACCATCGTAATGCATTCCCACAATCGATAACCATGCACAATAGTCACATTTTTCTATACATGCTGCGTAGCATAGTTTATGCATGTTAGCTACTAGTTATATCTAGTCGTGCTGTGCACTTTCAAAAACAAATGTTAATAAACACACGCATGATCACCATTTAGGTATTTAGGTAGTTAGCAGTGTGTTATAAAAATTGGTGTGCCCTACCATGAGGTAAGGTCTGGCTATGCCCCTGTTGTTAGTGTGTGTGTCTGCCCATGTAATAGAATTAGAAATAGATTGTTGTAATCACCTGAGTTTTGTAATCACGCACGTTTTGAGATCATTCTAGAATCTGACAGACTCGTATTGTTACATGGTATCAGAAGATGGACAAATTAAGTCCCCCAGAGCAAATGAGTTTCGAAGGAAACGTTGCTGAGAACTGGTGCAAATGGAAGCAACGCTTCAAGTTATTTTTGGCAGCCAGCGGACTTAGTGAGAAAGACGACAAAGTACAGTTGGCTACGTTGCTTCATGTGGCTAGCTGGTTCTGACGCCTTAGAAATTTACAATACATTTGTGTGGAAACATGAAGGAGATGAGAGAAAGATAGCAAAGATAATGGAAAAGTTCCAGGCTTACTGTGAACCACGAAAAAACATCACGTGGGAGAGACATGTTTTCAACACATGCAACCAGGAGGTTGGAGAAATGATTGATCATTATGTTACTAAATTAAAAACGAAAGCAAGGTCTTGTGAATTCAGTGCCTTAAAAGACAGTTTCATTCGAGATAGAATCGTGTGTGGCATTCATTCTGACAAAACTCGCAGCAGATTATTGCGAGAAGTAGATTTGACGCTAGAAAGGACTGTAGACATACGTATGTAGGGCAAACGAAGCTACTGCCACACAAATGAAGAAGCTTGGAGAAAACAGTGCGATAAACCATACGTAGTACAAATTCGATTGAGATAGATAGAATTGATGCTAGTGGCAGAGGCGAGATAAAGAAATTTTACTGTGACAAGTGTGGTAATTGGCACAAAAAGCAGCAAACATGTCCAGCACAAGGTGTTGAGTGTCATAAATGTGGGAAAAGAAACCACTTTGCAAGAGTTTGCCGATCAAAAGTAAAAAAAGCAGCCACACCAAGTTTACACATAGAACAGGAACAAGAAAGTTCTGATGAAGGTGAGCAATTGTTTGTGGCAACACTATACACTACCTCTAGATCCAAAGAATGGAAGGTTACAATTAAACTCAATGGACAAAAGACCGTGTTCAAAGTTGATACGGGAGCACAGTGCAATGTAGTGTCGAAGGACAAATATAAGCAAGTTAGTAAACAGCCATTACAGAAATCAGGAGCAAAGCTGGTCGCATTTGGGGGTCACAGGTTCAACACCTGCGGCAAAATAACAATACTGTGTGAACATAAAGGAAAAAAATTTCCAATCGAGTTTCAAGTAGTTGATCAAGAAAGATGTCCCAAGTGTACTTGGACTAGATACATCAACAAGGTTGAAGTTGGTGCAGCGCATTGATGTTCTGAACAGCCAAACCACAGATACACTTCAAAAGTACAAAGACGTATTTGAAGGCTTGAGACACATCACAGAAGCTACTCATCATATCAGTAGTAGACAGGAGAGCAAACCAGTTGTACATCCACCAAGGAGGGTCCCAGTCACCTTAAGACCTAAAGTAAAGCAAGAACTAGAACGAATGGAGAGGCTGAATGTAATATAAAAAGTACAGGAAGCAATAGAGTGGGTAAACAGCACGAAGCCTAATGGTAAGCTGAGAATTTGTATTGACCCTCGTGATCTAAATAAAGTTATTAAGCATGAATATTACCCAATGAGAACAATTGAAGAAATAGCTGCTCGTATACCAAATGCAAAAATTTTCTCTGTTTTAGATGCTAGTTCAGGATACTGGCAAGTACAGCTAGACCCGGAAAGTGCCGAACTGTGCACATTCAATACGCCATTTGGCAGATACAAATTCAAACGCCTGCCATTTGGATTGTCATCAGCCCCTGATGTATTTCAAAAAGTAATGTCAGAGATGTTTGAGAGCATCGAGGGAGTGGAAGTAGTAGTAGATGACATACTAGTCTGGGGTAAATCAGAGGAGCAACATGATGCAAGGCTGATACAAGTGTTGGAAAAGGCTTGAGTTTGCAACCTGAAACTCAACGAAACAAAGTGTCATATAAAGCAGCAAGAGGTTAGCTATATTGGTCATATTCTGACTAAAGAGGTTTTAAAACGTGACCCAAAGAAGACTGAGGCAATAAACAACATGGAGGCACCAAAAAACAAAGAGGAATTACAACGATATCTGGGTATATGATCACGTATTTGGTCAAGTCTATTCCAAATCTTTCACAGTCAGCGGAACCATTACAAACACTATTAGAGAAGGATGTCGAATGGCACTGGAATGAGCAACAGGAACATAGTTCTAAAACCTTAAAACAACTCACCATTGAAGCCCCAGTACTGAAGTATTTTGACCCAACAGAGGTGATTAGGATTTCAGTGGATGCTAGCTCGAAAGGAATGGGGGCTGTTTTGTTACAAGATGATCAGCCAGTTGCATATGCATCAAAGGCACTTACAAAGAGTCAGCAGAACTATGCGCAGATCGAAAAAGAGATGTTAGCCATAATGTTTGGTTGACTGTACACGTTTTCATGAATATATTTATGGGATGCCCCAAGTAGAGATAGAGACAGATCACAAGCCGTTGGAAGCAATACTAAAAAACCACTCCACCAGGCTCCAGCCAGGCTTCAGAAAATGATCATGGTAGTGCAAAAGTATCCTATAAGTGTGAGGTACAGTATCATCCTGGAAAAGAGTTAGTAGTAGCCGACACATTATTGAGTTCATTTATAAATGGGGAAACGACAGATCCAGTACTGCAAGAATTTGAAATAAATCTGTTGCAGTCATTGCTCAAAAGTTAGCAAAACTAAAGAATGAAACACAAAATGATTAATCTCTACAAGATTTGAAGCATGTAGTAGAAAGTGGATGGCCAAAAATCAAGCAGGAAGCACCAGCAACTACAATGCCATACTGGAATTGCCGTGATGAAATATCAACAGCCAACGGCATTGTGTTTAAAGGTGAACTGCAGAGGAAAAATTACCCCATGTTTTTATTTGATAGATAGCTTTAGCTAGTCATGCAGAATGCATAACAACAAATTTTATAATCTAATTATATGTTGTCTTCGAGTTATCGTTGATCAAACATTGCAAAACGTCACTTCAGCAAAAATAACCGCAAGTGTTATACCTCTGCGTGACGTCACGGAAGACCCTAGTATGCGTATTATCAATGGCAGAAAGTGAAGAATGAAGTTGTTACGCGGATCTGATGATGATTCGTTCCTCTCTGGATCTACAAATATCAGTGACGATGACAATGTTTCTGATACATCGGTTTCGGAAGAGTTTGAAGTAGCACCGGTATCGTTTTGCGCCTGAACTAACGGCAGAAAGTGCCATGAAGAGGCCTCAATGGGAAGGTAGATCCTGGCTAATGGGATGGTTAAGCCCAGAATGGGTTGGAAATATACTAATTGGCCTCGCAAATACCGTTCACACTGCACCAGACTTAAAAAATTCGGCTAGGTCGGCATTCCCAGTTCGTCACTTTCGAAAGTGAATGCCGGCCTTTGAATACAAAGCAGTCCTCCGTAAAGTGATTAGAACATAATAAAGAATGGAGAAATGGACCATCCAAATTACTTCTCTGCTCCTTAACGGGTTTTATCCACTACTTTCTTATCATGGCGTCCTTTGAAAAGTTGTGAAGGCTTCAACCTTCTCCTACAATGCCGTCACCACCAGCCGCAATACAATGCCTTGGCATAGCTACTACACTTATATTTAAGGCTAACGAATCATTATATGTGACCGGATTTGCAAAAAGGGGTCTTATACACGCATCCGATTTTGCAACTTTGAAGAGGCATAACTTCATTTATGAGTGAGCTATTAAGCTGAAATTTTCTCTCGTATAACCACAATGATAGGAAAGGCCAGGTACCAAATTTCAAAGTTGTAGGTCAAACATGAGCTGCGTTACACGACCTTAAAGTTACAAAATTGGATGCGTGTATAAGACCCCTTTTCGCAAATCCGGTCACATATGTTTAAATATGCTGCTAACATTGCTATACCATAGGTATAATAAGCTCCCCATGGCTATACAAAACTATTTATTACCTTACGTGTGCTACACGGAAGTCCTTCCGTGACATTTCAGTGGTCACTTCCTGAGATAAAACCGCAAAGGAGAAGTGCTATTTTCAAGTGTCAACTTAATCCAAGCAAACAATGAAAAAAATTATTGATACCATGCATCACTATGATCAATAAGCTTCCATATGAGTACAAGTTATTTTTTCATTGCAGTTGACCTTTAAAGGTGAATGAGTCATTGTACTAAAAAGTATGCAGGCAGACATGTTGAGTTTGATACACAGTTCACACCTGGGAGCAGAAAAGTGCAAGCGAAGAGCAAAAGAGGTGCTGTATTGGCCAGGAATGAATGCACAAATTGAAGATGTTGTGTTGAATTGCCAAACATGTTGCATGTATCAAAGAAGAAATATGAAGGAGCCACTCTTATGCCATGAAGTACCAAGTCGGCCCTGGGCGAAAGTTGGAGCAGACATATTTGAACTCCAAGGAAATTCATACCTTGTTCTGGTAGATTACTACTCTGGATTTATAGAAGTAAACCAACTTCGCAATATCAAAAGCCATGAAATAATAATGTATTGCAAATCCCAATTTGCACGACATGGGATCCCAGACATTTTGATAACTGACAATGGGACTCAGTTTTCGAGTGACAAATTCAAATTTTTTGCAAACACATACCAATTCAGTCATCGAACGTCGAGTCCACACTATCCTCAATCCAAAATGGGAGGGCGGAAAAGGCTGTGCAAACTGCCAAGAGTCTAATTAAAAAAGCCATACATGATGGTAAAGACCCACATTTAGCATTGCTTGAGTATCTACACGTAAATACGCCGACATCAGATGCACTGGGATCACCAGCTCAAAGGCTAATGGGTAGGAGGACAAAATCAATCATTCCGATCACTGAAGAATTGTTAAAGCCCCAAATCATTGACCCACAAACAGTGCAGCACGAGTTAAAGCAAAACAAACTGAAGCAAAAATTTTATTATGATGTGCACACAAAATGTCTTTCAAAACTGCAGGTGGGAGATAATGTTTTAATGCAAAGAACAGGGAAATGGAGACCAGCCAAAGTAATTTGTGTTCGGCAGGAGACACACCGTTCTTATGATGTCATGACTCCTAATGGACAGACCCATCGGAGGAACAGGCATCATCTAAAAAAGGTGCATAAGGAGATTAATCAAGAATAATACCTAGATGACGATGAGTTTCCAAATGAAGCAAATGCTGCAATAGTCAATAATAGTGAGTTACAAAGATCCGAAGCAACAGAAGAGCAGACGACAACAGTACCTGTGGCATTACGGAGATCACAGAGACAAAGAAAAGAGCCTGTAAGGTATCGAGACTTGAACACATGAACACACACCCAATAGCTACGTAAATCCTATAATCAAATGCATATATAATCTGATTCTGATCAATGTATCAATTGGTACAATATTTTAAAGTAGAGGAGATGTAATAGAATTAGAAATAGATTGTTGTAATCACGTGAGTTTTGTAATCACGCACATTTTGAGATCTTCTAGAATACTCTTAAATCTGGAAGACTCGTGTTGTTACAGCCCACAGGACACTCACATGAATTGATACTTTAATAATTTGCTAAACAAGTTCTGATGATTTAGTTGCTTTGTTTGGAAATATATTTTGAATTATCAAAACCTTTTTATAGCTACGTAGCTACCTATTATTAACAGTGTTTAAAGTTAACGTCAATACTATAAAATATGCTTGAGGTACTTTATTATGTAGCTGAATCTTACAATACATCTAAATGTGTAAGTTTAGATACGTATACGTAGCTATAGCATTAAACTAATGATGTCACTATCCGTAGGATATCCTTGAACTATTAAATTAAGATCAGGATATCCAGATAGTAATTTCAATGTCTGTTTCACTCCTAGGTGGTATTTCAAAATGAACTGTCCACTTAAAGAGAAACTATTTGCAGCATGGGAATCAAAAATTGAAACATTTATGAGCAATTGCTGACTACAAAAATGCTCACTGTTCACTGAACACACTTAACACTAGAGTCAAGAGTTTAGTTTTTCATTCAATATTAAAATTGTTGACAGGTATTAGCTAAGTACGTACGCATATTATACGTCTTTATCAGCTGAAGATTTCTGATACATGTGGTCCACAAACAAAATTTTATGCATGTATGTAACAATAGTCTACATACGTATGGTACAGTTCAAACGTAACGTCGCACTAACTTGCGAGTCGCTCTAGAGCAAACGGCTTCTCTCGATCGAGTGTCGAGCTTTACAACACATCAAGTAGCTATCACTCGAATCGATATTACACAAGTGACGAGGGCTGTATGAGTGCACATTCTCGCTTGAGTAACATACTCGCTGGAGTACTGACATACTCGCTGGAGTACTGACGTACTCGCTCGAGTAATTATTACAATCCTGCCATATCGTTGTACTTCGAGTCCTCGTACGTACAAATATGGTCAACTTACTAGCTGTACTACAAAATTTTGAATGAGAAGGCATACAAGACATGGCAACAAAAACGTTGCTGGAATGGCTATTGCGCATGCATATGATTTCCTTCTATTTGAAGCCCATCTCAAGAGTGTTGACCAAGTATTAAATCAATGAGCTATCATACCTGGTATCAAACTAAACAGAAGGAATAGCAACTTTGACTAGAAGTTGTGTCGTATGCGAGTCGCGATCGAGTGATAGTTTTTGAGTGAGTTGTCGACTCTTAGTCTCGCGTAGCCAGACCGCTTCTTTTCTTTTTATATTGGGGAGGGAAAAGAAGGGTCTGGTCCATCGAACAGTAAATTTTTATGCAGACCTCCACCCTGAACTGGGTGGGGGCGCCCACGCTCTCCAGAAGTTTCTACGTGAGACTAGTCGAGTCCGTCATCTTGCAAGTTATAATTTTTCGAGCGAGTCGTCGATGGATATTTCATGAGGCTGATTCGAGTGATTCAGTACTCGATATACAACGAGTGGTCTATGAAGAGTTTCAAGGTTCGAGTGGATGGCGTTTGAGAGACGAGCGAGACAATAGCGAGCGAGTGCGACGTTACCTTTGAGCTGTACCGTGTGTACATAGTTTTTTAATCATAAAGCTTACTATTGTCTAAAGCTACGAATTTTGAGTGTTGCGGGAGATACAAGTTCAGTCTATAGTTAAGTTGACTGTCATTTTGCTGCGAGTTTGACACATTTTCTTTAGCAAGAACCATAAGGAAGACACGTGGTTGCGGTCATGTGACAATAATACCATATTAGATCATTGAAATTGATTGAGTCACAGGAGTACGTATGTACGTATTACAATTGTCAAATGAACAAGTTGATGTTTTACTGGGTGCTACGTATATACGTACATACGTAGGTTAATCTACTGCCATTCTTAAATATATATGATTATGTTAGGGGAAGTCATGGCTACACATATAAATTTTAGCTTTAAAATTCGAGGTGACACATATAAATTTTAGCTTTAAAATTCGAGGTTATCAGTGCCTTATATTAGTGATAAATATAGTAGAGTAGAAACTTGTTGAAATCATTACTGTAACACTGTAAGATTTTCTTCAGTTACATGCTTTGCACCTGTATGGCACACCCACTTTTAAAACTGAAGCGCTGCATCTTGTCAAATGGTAATATGTGTAAATAAACAGTAAGTGCACGATTTCTTTGACAGGAATTTATCCTGTATTTTGCTATATATTATAATTAGCTATCCCGGATCTGAATTCGAATGGTAGATTTTAATGGATGTCCTATGGATTCAATTATCTGTTTCAACTCTAGCACCACCGTTATGTTTCTTTATCATTGGCCTGCATGGAGATACAATAATATTTGAATCCTTACACTGTTTATTGATTCACTTTAGCATTGCCAGCTAGCTCAAGTTCTAAAATATTTTTTACAGAAGCTGAATCATTTGTCTTGCTAGTGCTAAGATGTAATGGATGACCATAATCAAGACTCACGATAGTGAGTCACGAGGCCAAGAAGAAGCACAGCAACGCGACCACTGAGTGAGTTATTTACATGTAGCACCACCCTCAAACTTGCAAACACTCTAGGTAAGCCGCCATTAAAGCTATCGCTTAGTTATTACCGACCCACAACGTTTTTACTATATAGAATCAACAAACTGAAATAGGCGCCACCATTCCTAAGTACCAGCCATTGCGAGATTTATGGTGCCCGTTGTGCGACTATGCACGACGAACCATCCTTTCCCACCCAATTCGCCCGTTTAGTAGACAATTAGTACCTTCATTGTTTGAAGAATCAATATCCTAGCTGAAGTTCATAGAAATTTATTCAGTCATTCTTCTGATGCAGCCTTATAAATACCTTCCTGTCACCACAAAAATTTTTACGCGATAGTCATTTTTTTCTATCTTTCTTTCTTTCTTTCATTTTCATCACACATTTTTTGGGGGCTTGCACGAGCTTTTGTGAACCCCGGAAGTTTTTTCAAACTCTCTTTTTATACATTCACTTGTTTGTCTAATAACTCAGTCATTTCTTCATGGATTTCAGCCAAATTTGTATCAGCACTTCTCCTATGTATGCTCTACCTGTCATACTATTATCAGTCTGAAGTAAACAATTGAATGTATTTGAGAAGGACTATTACACTGCAGGTTGATAGTTGTCATAACTTGGACCCCCTTCAAATGATTTGCATAAACTTTCAGAGACACAATCTATATTGATGTATCACTCTGTAGTGAAAGTTTTAAAAAAATCTCGGGCTTGGGTTTTTCAAAATTAAGCTTCAAAGTTTAATTTGCAATATTGTGTGCTAGGCAAGTACAAGATATGCCCATGCAGTACTTCTCTGCTACTTGCTAGTAATAACATCTGTCTATACTTCCAAAAAAGTAGTGATATGCTAAACAAAGACACCCTGAGTGTAAAAAGTACAAGGCCAATCAGAAACAGCATTGCAAATATGTAGGTATGTGTGACCAAAGGCTTTGATATCAGTTGAGGCCATGAAATTACTTATCAAAAATCTTTTTAACTACGGTAAAAACCGGCGTAAAGTTCAACGCTAAATGCGTGTGACACGTGTGTCACACGCATTGAACTCGTGTCTTAACCTGTAATTTCGTGTGGACGTGTGCGTCACAAATCACACACGTGTGTACCGTATTACAAATGGCGATCGATGCCCATTCGAAATGGATAGAAATGGTTCCAATAAACTCAACTACTACAACAGCTACAGTGAAAAAACTAAGAGTAATGTTTGCACAGTTTGGGATCCCCGAGGTAGTAGTTTCAGACAACGGGACAAATTTGTCAGCAAAGAGTTTGAACAGTTTATGCAGCGTAATGGAATCAAACATGTCACTTCGGCTCCAGCACATCCTTCATCAAGCGGATTAGCTGAGCACGCTGTCAAGACTTTTAAGAATGGGTTATCTCGATTGAAAGATGGATCAATCACCGATAGGCTTTCACGGTTCTTGTTTACTTATAGAAATACTCCTCAGGCAACCACCAGATCAACACCAGCTGAGCTTATGATGGGGAGGAGATTACGTTCGACATTAGATTTAGCTAAACCTGACTTGGAAAATAGAGTTGTCACCAAGCAGGACCAACAAAAATATCAACATGATAGACATGCCAGACAACGAGTCATTCAAGTGGGAGATGCCGTATTTGCCAAAAATTTAAGTCCAGGTCCCACTTGGGTACCAGCTACTGTTATTGCTCAAACTGGCCCTGTATCTTTTAAAGTTGAAGTAGAGAATTCCAAAACTGTGTGGCGACACCATCAAGATCAATTACGAAAAAGATACAAGTATTCAATGAACATGGAGACTGAGAAATCTGTAAGTGAGGATGCATTGTCTGAACAGGGTGACTATCTGATAGATGTGGATGTCGTTCCAAATGACACAGTTACTACAAGCGAGTCACCCCATTCAATAACAGAAGAATCATCCACATCTGGTTCGACACCACTTGTACCGGCTCCTCCCCGAAATCCGCCAAGGGCCAGGAAGCCTCCTGATCATCTCACACTTTAGGGGGGAAGAGATGTAATGACTTGAACATACGTAATTAATTATTGACATACGTAATGACTGACTAGATAATCATTGTAACACGAGTGTTGTAGAATTTTCAGTTGTAAGTTGTATGTATTTAAGTTGTTGTATGCTGAGTGATTTGAATATTGAATTATATTGATTCCTTCTCCCCGGCCGTTATAACACATAGAGTATCAGTAAACTCAGTCTTGTGAAGAGTGAACCATATATTGTCCAATAAACCAATCGTATGTAGCTTAGCTACATACATAGCTACGTATGTATACACATCATTAAAATATTTTGCCTACAATTAATATAATGCCATGCATGTACAAGTGGAAAGGGACAGTTTCACACCTCTTGTGTTCTCCTCTTCAGGAGGAATGAGCATAGGTGGATTTGGGAAGGGGCAAGGGGCAATGCCATCCCAAACTTCACCTTTTACCCCCTCCCCCCTACTATAAAGGTACAGAAATATCTTTCACAGAAACTTGAACTACTTTTTTGTTTTATGCTTTGTAATATAGATTACCCTATAACTTTACGGGGGTTGTGCCCTCAGACACCCTCTTGCCCCTCTCTCAGTAGGTCCTAGATCCGCCCATGGGAATAAGGATAGCTGCTATTTTTATACGTAGCTACATATATAAGTGCCTTGACAACCTCCACATTGACAAATGGATTTCTCATTGATCATGAGTTGGCTTCCATGTTCTCTTGCCTGCTCTGCTCCTCACTGATGTTCCCAGTCCACTTCAGGTAGTCCAGGTGTCTCACAGCTGTCAATGTTGTCATAGCGGATGGCCGCTTGACCACAGGCAAAGACTAGTTTCCCTAACTCCTTATGTAGGAACCTTTTCTGTAGCTGAGTAGCTATGAACTGTCCCATTCCAAACAACAATTCCTTAAGGACATGTGGGTGGAAAAGAGTTCCATTAGGGCCAGTTAAAAGTTCTTTCATCTTCCAGACTTAAAGGTGAAGCTCTGCAGTGTGAGGATATAACTAATATGCTGTGGTAGCCACTTAAATCCAAATGGTAACTACATTCAACTTTACAAGCCAATAGCTGCGTAGCTACAATATCTTATCATAACTAGCTATTGTTTGTACAAAACTTTAAAATGTATGCATGCATGCATGTACAGTTAAAACTAATATGATTACAGTGTAGCTATACGTATGTAACCAAATGTACAATAAACATCATATGTACGTAATAATCTTTGAAACTACATGCAGTTCCAACTAACATAGCTAAATTATCAATAACCATAACCATATTATTTTACTTACATAGCTATTATGCAAGTGAAAATGAAGTGCATGGTGTAAGTATGTGCATAGCTATGTAACTATGTACGTAACATATATCACTAAGTAATTACATTGTTGTTTAGTCAGATTGTTACGTATAATTATAGTAATGTAATGTCATGCACATTCATGCTTTAATGCTTATGCATATAAATGTCTCGACATTAATTTCCAATGAACAATACGTGTAAGCAAATTCTGAAGTTAATTAAACACGCCTGGCAGGTCCAGGGTATGCAAATAGTGATACATATAGCTAGGATAGCTATCTCTGGAAGATAATATTACAATGCTTAATATACAATGGAGAATTATAAGAGTAAAGCTATAGCTATATAGCTATATACGTACGTACGTATGTATGTATATAGTAGTTTGCAGCCTCATGTTGATGAGATGCTTTTGATGTTCAGCAGATGTTAACATACGTATAAGCATGTGAGCAGTGGTAAGAGATACACAGATGTACTATTAGGTTAATAATCAAAAGTTCGTGGCCTCAGTAGCTATATCTAGCTAGGTACGTACAAAACTATCTAGTAATACTTATGGCATCTATTCAGTCCTGTGCATGCATGTATTTGACCCTACGTTTATGTAGACAGATACATATATGACCATGTTGATCATGTTAAGCTAGCTACATAGCTACTTATCATATTTATTTATGATACAAAATACATAAGTAATTATTGCATAACCATACCTATGTACCTACTTAATATAACTACGTAGCTGATAATGCATGCAAAACAATGGCTATATAGTATCATAGTGCTACCTACGTAATCATTAATACTTGATAGTAGGGATTGATATAAAATGTATGGCTGCCAAAAATATGAGCTCGCCTTTAGAACGCAAAACGCCAACTGTAGCTATACAACTCTATACAAAGCTACATATAACTTCTTTCAAAGTAGACAAATGCTGCTAACTTAATTGGCCCGCTAGCGAACTTTAAAACTATTATAGCAGCTAGATTTTTGCCAGCCAGGATGTGGACAGGAAACAACCTAGCATCTAAACCAGTGGGTGTAGCTATGGTCTTCAATGTCTCTCCCTGTCGGCACAAACCTTTGCTATCCTGATCACCGTGCATACTCGTTTGGCGACATTGCCTATCTTTGTTCGTCTTCTTCTTCATCGATTGATCGTTTGGATAAAAATGCTCTTGACATTTCATGAAGGTGTCAACAATTCATGATTGAAGGTGCTACACCGTAGATACATAGCTGCATGCTTATAAAAAGTTATGATAATGCACCCGCACAAATCTTGTCATTCACTGTGTAGCTACATACGTGTACGTATAGCTTTCTGTTAACTCTATATTGCTATTTAATTTAATGCATCATGCATGAGCTGAGTAAGCATAAAGACTCATCACTATAGAACACATGGCTACGTACCTATAGTTAGCTAGCTACGTATAAATTTAATAAATTAATTCTTATTTTAACTCCATGCATGCAATACATTTTAAGCTGGACACTTTGATATACGTACGAACTTATATTTGTTGCCAATGCATACAGTGTTACCATTTTGGCAGTAATTCACAATGTACTTATTGCTAAAGGCCCGCTCATCATCATTATTGATGGGAAGTGAATTGCAAAGCTGTAGCTATAGTTGCAATTTGGTTAACTGCATGATTAGTCATTAGCTTCATATATGACTAGCTAGCTATATACAGCTAGCTAACTAGCAGATGTACCTGCCCTATCGTGCAGAGTGTAGACCATGTAACTAAATTCATGGGCTATAACATCACATCACACTATCATGTGATGGGACTGCTAGGCCTGTCTATGCTTAACTACTGCCTATAGTCCTTTAAGCCTGTATGTACTATATCTGCATGCTACCTGCTATCTCCTTTCTTTAAGGTACGTACTTTCAAGTTATAATTACATAGTATCAATTCATTTAAAGGGCACGTTCACTTATTGAGTGACAACGCTGTATAAGCCTGCTGCTAGGCCTCCATCAAATATGCTGGAACAGGCTTACTGCCTACTATGCCGGCATTTTGGGGTGGTATCTGGAATAAATCGTGATTTTTAGTAAATTGTCTCAAGATTGTACACAACAGCTGTTGCAAATTCCAGGAGGTGGAAAGGGTGGCACCAAAAGGCTATGCCGTGTAACATTGATGGTTGCATAGTTAATAATACGTGCTATGCATGTAACTCAGAGCTGTATACAGCCCATTTGCTGCAGCTTGAAATAGCCAGCAAGTTACTTACGTATAGCAGCAGGTAGCCTCAGTCAGTTATGCTCGAATTAAATTTTACCTAAAATGCTTTTGGGAATTCCCCCTATAATAATAATAATAATAATAATAATAATGATTTTATAGCAGCACATAGCTACAGTGAGAATTACATTTATAAGTATTTAGGTATTTATTTACAGTGCAGCTAAAGGCAGCCTACAAGTCCTGCAGGATACCAGTTAATCAGTTGCAAAGTTGACTGAAAAGTGTTTCAGGTCGGAGCGAGCATTGGCTACACGGACAAAGATAGTGATATGTATGTATATTATCAGAGTCAAACTGTTGTACAAAATGAGTCCAGAAATAGTGATAAAGTTTTGATTTGATAGTGCTGGTACTGAGATTTAAGTCAATAACTGGTAGCGAGTTCCATAGACGGGTTATTCGATTAAAATAAAAATGACGAGTATGATTAGTGGAGGCAAAATTGTGAATTAACTTATTAAAGGATCCTGATCTAGTTGTTGATATATTAAATGTCACGTAATCATGAATGTTAAAAGCAGGTGTAGGAGATTTTAAAGATTTTATGAAGAATAGAATGTCATTAAGTTCCAGAAAATACATTAACGGTAAGATTTGACACTGTAATAGTCTTGATTTGTAGTCCAAGTCATAGTTGTTCAAAATAAACTTTGTGACACGACGCTGTAATCTTTCAAAGTGTTCAATATCCTTAATCAGGTATGGCCTCCACAATGGTGAGCAATACACCAATTGAGATCTAACTAAAGTGAGATATAAGCGTTTTCTTGCAATTGTTGATGGACAGGTAAAGGTACGTCGCAAGATGTAGAACATTTTGTAAGCTTTGGATATTATATTCTTATAGTGGAGATTCCATTGAAGATCAGAAGAAAACATAATCCCTAAATCTTTGATTCGATGTGTAGAGGAGACTCGATCCATATTGATGAAATATTCATTGTCACATGATATTCTACTGAAGTGATAATGAACATGACAGCATTTATCAGGATTAAGAGATAGGTCCCACGAAGCACTCCACAAGGAAACCTCGTTAAGGTCCTCTTGAAGCAAGTCACTGTTGAGGGATTTATTTATAACCATCATTAGTTTAGTGTCATCTGCCTATTATCCTTAGAGTCCTTCCTACGTATTATGATCGGTTATGCTAGCTATGAGTTATGTAATGGCATTTTTGCTAGTAGTTAAACGTGGGTGTGTCATTAAATTTAATCTTCATGCCTGTAGAAAAACCGCCATAACTTTGTGACCATATTCTCCACTGGCTCCCAGTTTACGTATATTTTTATTGCTCATTTGATACTGATTCGTTTGAGCTATGGCATGTTACCATAGATATAAGGAAATCTAATGATTTTATTATTTACGTGGCTGAAAGTGATGGCTATTCTGGTCGACATTGGTGCCCATAGGGCACTTGTGGAAAAACTACAGCTCAGAAACGAACTCCATGATACCAGAGGACATGTTCCTGCAAGCCTAGTGTCGATCTGTGTAGAGACCACAGAATACAACGTGTGACAAGGAAAAATGCAGAGACAGACGGATATATACAGTACCGCTCACTTTAAACTTGACACACGCGTGTGTGCACACGCGTGCATGCACACGTTTAACGCGTGTAAAAGTAAATAATTTGGCGTGTATCGTCAGTGCTGCACGCGAATTTGGCGTGCGGAACACTAGACATGCACGACACAAATACGCCCGCTACGTGCACACGCGTGGCACTCTAGACGTGCACTAAACTAATATGCCCGCTACGTGCGCACGTTCTGCCATCTAACACGCGTGGCACTCTAGACGTGCACCAAGCTAATATGCTCGTAACGTGCGCACGTTTTATCATTACACATGCACGTACAGTATATTGGCATAGGAAATGCAGCTGGTTCACATCACAATACTACAAATCCTACAGTACAACGGCACCCGGCAGCATTATCAGACAACTGACCAGTCAGCTGATTGAACCCACTGATCACGTGCCTTTGCCGTATATTAAAACCACACTTACCGGAAATTCATTTCTTAAAAATGGCGAGGATGAGTCTAGAGACGAGGAAGAGGGTGCTAACCTTGGATGTGCCATAATGTTAACAGCAACGCAGCAGTGCAGGATAGATGTGCAACATGACTGAATGGCGACTCAAAGTATTAGAATACACGTGTCCACTTGTGTAATTCCGTAACTCGCCGTAAATTTTTGTTATTTACTCAAAATTGAAGATACTATAATTTTCCATAATGTAGTAACTATGGTGTGAACTACTCGTGTATGGCAAGGACAATAATGACACGCGAAATCTACTACTGTGTACAGCGTATGGTAAGTCTTGAGAGTCGTACACGTGTCTAAATGCACAAGTGCAGTTCGTGCAAACAGTTAATGCATGAGTGTTCTTTTCATGCACTGAACTTTGCACTCGTGCATAATATGCACGCGTCGAGGCACGCGTGCAGTTCAAGCTACACACGCCAACAAAATGAACTTCTCGTGCGTGCACGCGTGCAGTTCAAGCTACACACGCCAACAAAATGAACGTCTCGTGCGTGCACGCGTGCAGTTCAAGCTACACACGCCAACAAAATGAACGTCTCGTGCGTGCACGCGTGCAGTTCAAGCTACACACGCCAACAAAACGAACGTGTCGTGCATGCACGCATGTAATTTCCAATGGTAATACGTCATAGGTCTGTCGTGCGCACGCGGAAAATGTTGCGTGCGTTTTTGAAAACGTGTCGAGCCGTGCAGTTGCTGCACGCGTGTGTCGTCAAGTTTAAAGTGAGCGGTACTGTAGCTTATCAGCTTTATACAGTAGATTATTGGACATATACATACAGATATGCAGCACGCACACATTTACATATCACACATGCACATGCACACATACACTCATGCATGCATACATACATACATACTCAATTTCGAGAAACCAGGCACATAGCTCTAGCTAGCTACTGGCCATATGCATATACGTAGGTATTATGTATGTATAATGCATGGCCATTATATTAGTTACCTTCAGAGATTTGATCATCTTAGACACTTCTTGTATTGGCGGACGTTGATCAGGGTCATCATCTAAACATCGCATCACCATTTCTTTGAGCACAGCAGCTTCCACGGTCATTGTGTCTAAGTATTGCCGACGTCTCTCTACTTCAGATAGTGGAACCATCTTTTTGGTGTTGGGGTCTCGTTTTATATGGCTGCTTGGTGTTGGCCATTCTTCACTGAAGAGATGCAGGGCTATCCCACCAAAAGAAAAGACATCTACTGGAGTGCCGTAAACTGGATATTTTTCAAGGGCTTCTGGTGGCATGAAATGAAGAGTACCCGAAGCTGTTGTCAACCTGCTCTTGGTCTGCTTGCTGTCAGCTCTTATCATCTTAGCCGTACCCAGATCACTGATCTTTGCTACGAGGTGATTGGTTAGTAAAACATTATTTGACGAGAGATCACGATGAATTACGGCAGGACGACGACCATGAAGATGACTCAAACCAAGCGATACATCGTGCAAAATAGACAACTTTGTTTTAATGGCAATCTTGGACTGGTTTTTCTCTATAAAGGAAGTAAGGCTCGTGTCCATCAATTCCATCACCATAATAGGAAGATCAGTTCTTGGATCAGACTCGACATCAGACGGCTTGTCGTAGTAGACGCCCATAAACTGAACAATGTTCGGATGGCGTATCAAACTGGAGTGATAACATTCTCGTATAAAACCATCTTTGATCGCTTTCTTTTCTTCCGGATTGACTCCATCAATAAGGAGGGAATGGATCTCTTTGGCGGCACAAGGTAACCCCAGATGATCGACAGTGAATACTTTCCCGTAAGCGCCGCGCCCTAACTCTTTGTTCTGAGGAATAACATCTTCTAAAGTAAGATCCTTCAGTTGATCGCTGAGGTCTTTAGACGCCGCCATATTGCTACATTGTATAATGGGTGGAGCTGCAACCACAAAAGTTTAAATGTATCATGCAAGTTGCATAAATTGCATATGCAGCTCCACCCATTACAGAACGGAGATTTGTAAAACGGCGTCTGCATGCAAGGGATTTAGCTTAGCTGTCTGATTTATATGATCACCTCCCGTATATAGAACAAGTACACTTGTAGATACTAGCTAACTATTATTAGCTATATATAGGCGCTACAATTTTCTAAAATAGTCACGCACGTGCAATTATTGTTGCAAATCAGTCTTTAAACAATTAACCGATGCCTATATATAGCTACGTACGTAGCTCACAGCTACCTAATTCAGGAATCTCTTAGTTAGCTCCAGTAATTTTAATGAGCACGTAGATATAGCTAGCTATATGGCTACAATGCAACTTTATTTCATACACGATGTGTTGTATGAATTTTATAACACAGGAGTCACTGTACACAGCTAGGTTACAAATATTCTGTTGCTATATACAGTAATATGATTACTATACATCGATCTTCTACCTATATAGTTATACTAATAATTATGATAAATTTAACTAGTCATGTGATGCTGGTGGGAGGGGTCAAGAGTTAAGGTGACCAGCTCTCTCCAGCCATATCCGTAAGGAAATAAAGTAAGTTATAATATTTTATAATTTCATGTATATACGTATGTATGTTCTGCATTAAATAGCTAGCTAGTTCACTATTCGTTCGTTAAAGCATCCAAAGCGGGTTTTTTTGAGGAGGAAAATTTTCACGAATTGCCTTAATCCAACTTTTCGAGGGGGAAAATTTTCACGAATCTCGTCAAGAGCACACAGTGCCTAATGCTTTTAGTAAATATTTCGAGGGTAAAATTTTCACGAATGGCTATAGATTCGTGAAATTCGTGAAAAATTTCCCCCTGAAAAAACCCACTATACGGTATCCAGATACTAAAAAGTTGCATTCATTGTACTCAAAATCAGTGGCGTAACTAGACTACTTATGATACCAGGGCCTATGTAGGCGGTTGACATGTTCCTCGACATGTTCTATAGGGTGTTGGCAGATTGTGTGCGAAGCACACACGGCATGCGAAGCATGCCCATACTAGGGGGGTCTGGGGCCATGCCCCCCCAGAAAATTTTGAAAAATTGGACCCTCTGAGATTGAATTTGAGAGTATTTTTGACTGTTTTTGACCCTTATACAGCCAAAGGTTAATCGATAGCATTGGAGTCAATAGCATTGGAGACACTATTAGCCAAGAAAGCTCTCTGGCACTAGCTATACAATAATTATCATGACAATGTTATTATAGCTGCAGCTAAGTTGATAGCTAACTGATAGCTGCGTACAAGAGTGATGCAATTCTCACAGACTATATTAGTAAACATTTAGCACTAAGCATATAATGTACGTATCTTTTTATAATTTAATACTTGAATGTTTCTACATCCTGGACTAGCTACGTAGTAGCTACTGTATAGTTATTGCTCTTATACTGACTGCTAGCTGATTATAAATAATACGTTGCTACCTGTACGTAGCTATGATGTGCTTTATCTTGTGGCACTATCGTTATTGCCATAATCACCTCCAGCTTACCCTCTTGTGACTTATGAATACGATAATGTTAATCACTGATACATTAACAGCAATAACAGAAGCTAACTGCACTTTCACTTCTTCCATTCCATTGTACACGTAATATAGCGCTAGCGCCTGCAATTAAATTTTTGTGTCTTGTATCAAGGTATTGCAATCTTGTGATGCCTTTGATGGATATTCATTGCATCGCTTCAGCTGCGTTTATGGCTACAATGCCACCCAAACGACTCATATGAATATGATTTAACTGAGCTAAGTGATAAGTTAATTGTTTTACTATACCATAGCCGCAGCCTAGCTAATTTTTGTATTTCAGTAGTGGTCCCCGGGCCTAGGCCCGGGTAGGCCCGGGTTTAGTTACGCCACTGCTCAAAATTAAAGATCAAAAAAGTTGGACATACGTACGTACGTAGCTACATGCACCAAGTAACACTAGATGACAGCATACATACGTAATACAAAATCATGTAGTTAATATATTGTGTGTTCTACGTATATCCGTATTCTAATAATTATCCATAGTCCAATGTACTGTGTTTTATTACCTTAAACTGAGCTTGAGCTGCAACTGTCAACTGTTCTGTTTATTCGTTGGACAGTTTAGCATTTTCCAATAGTTCAAACCATTCACTACACATCCTACACAAGTACATCTTGTAATGTTATTTCCACATTCATTAGAAACTACACAACAGTATGGCCCTTCATCCATTACTTGTACAATTGAAATACTATCAAACACACTGTTACTACAACCACTGTAAGTGGAGTTAGATGGAGCAGTTTCATTAAACATAGTAATTTTTATATAAAAATTCAAGGGTAAATTTTTTTGGATAAAGTATCCGTTTATCCTCACTTTTTTCTTCTTTCCAGCTCTTCCTTATATGGAGATGGAACCTCACATATTGATTCATCCTGAGGTCACATGATCAACATTACATCACATGATCATTAGACACACCCACTTTAACACTCTTTCCTTGGAATGGTATAATGATCAGTGAGAACATGTCAGATATGGTACAAGTTGCCACACCTCTGACACACCATCATAATCTGGTAATGACATAACAATGACAACACAACTTAATGATATTTATACAAATCACCTCCAACAATAGTGGGTGTGTTCCATCGGTTGGTAGTTGGGTGGAGCCCGCACTGTCTCATGTGATCCTCCAGTTGATGATAGTTGGTATTGTGGGGCCAAACATCAGGTGGGAGTTGCCCCCCAAAATTAGTGGACAGTGAGACACGCACAAATAAAATTTACAATGAGAAGATAAACTACAGTGGGATAAGATATTGATACACCATTATGATTATATTGTGTTCTGTTAATGTAGCTGCTCACCTGATGTGTACAGATTGGCATGCTGTCATCATGGTAACATTCTCACACTTGTTGACAACAACAGTAGTGTGTACAGCTCCCAACACCAGAGTACAATTGACACACCTCTCCAACCTTACACTACTGTTAGATAAGATAATATCTGTGTTTACAATACTGATATGTATTTCAGGGATTGGAAACGAACAGGCAGCAAATATTATCCTGCGTTACAGCTGATGCCACAAAACATGTTTCATCTAGTGCCTACCGTGTACATTTGAGATTCAGTGTATAATAAATCTTGTTCTTATGAAGCATCCATAGTTTACAAAAGGAAACTGAGGGTTTTATTGCATACCCGCATACGTAATTGATCGATTCCATGAAATTTGCTAATAAATATGCACTCGTGTATGCACTACAGGTACACAAAGAATTCCATATGCTGTCTAAATTTTACTACAAGGCATTATTTAACTGCCATAAATGATACCCATCTTGATGCACGATAATATCACTAAGCAAAATATCCAGTACAAACCTCGGAAAAAATATACAGTTGCCTCCTAGAGGTACACAACACTTGCGCATTTATGAATATAAATACTAACTGCCCTACAGGAAATGATCACTAAGATAACATCATTTGCGTTCGCGAGTGCTAATTCATTACAGAAATTCACCTGTAACTACACAAAATCACTTCTCATAAGAAAACAGGAATTAGGATAGGCGTAACACGGATGTCTTCAGAAAGTTTTGGTGCTCACCATAACAAATACGTAGTAACAAATCACGTGATGTACTTTCGTTTCCAATCCCTGTAACGGTTATTATACCTACGTATGGTATAACATATGTACGTAGTCAATTACAACATACTTGATGCTAATATAGCACTTGGCTTCACCTCATGCTATATTAGCCATCTCACCCCATAACCCATGCTTTATTTTATGTACAGCACTGGCGACAATGCCTTAACTATTACATATTTGTAGTCTGTAAATATCTACGTACATATTTATAAATTTATACAAATTTCTTAGGGATTAAAATATCCAACTACACATCTTTACTACTACAACTACGTATGTATGTTATTTAAAGCACTTCACTACACACCAGTGTTTCTGTTGGTTACCATATACAGTGTAATCATGATATATCAACATAAATTTTATATCATACAGACAAACTGTTAAGAATTATCATACGTACCTTACTGGAGCCATGATGTAAATGTAACTATGACGACAGGATTGTATTCTAATATGAGCAAAATTTAACTCATCATCTTGTAGAGCCATTGTCTGTTTTGACAGTCCAGCAACCAACATACACTGGTGTCTGAAATAATAAGAATACAATCATACAATAGATAACAATTGTATGGCTACAACAAAAAGTGTTCTTGTAGCCCATTAAAACACTATGGCTCACAATGGGCCTTATGCAAAAGTCGAAGCCTTATAAGTTTTTCTGTGTTGTTACACCTCATGTACGTAAACTAGAGGCTCACGCAAACCGTAAAATTATATTTTATGGAATGCGGCCAAAGCTTTGGTGGTCTAGTTTGTACAGCAAACCTATGGAAGAAGTGTGCTATCTCAGCTATGAATATCGCTATTGGCCTGTAGCCAAAATAATTATGCTTAACACTGTAAGGAACAAAGCGGATTTTGGGTACAGCAAAGTTTGTGGGGGTATTATAAACGTTGCTATTCACTTATAGTGCTACTTTAATTAACGCGCATTTGTTATAAAAACATACTAAACCATAAAGACATCCTTCGAAGGACCGGTACCTGGCTTCATTCCTTACTAAGCGATAGGCCATTACTAGTATCAACAGTTTATAATATTCTTTAGGGAGAGTATCTAACGCTATTATAAGTGCATCAAAATGAGCCCATAAAGTGCTATGGCTTCACTATAGGATACTGTAGTAGTTCTATGCATACTCTATGTAATGCGAAGATCACGCGATTTCTATGCGGCTAGTGTTTTGCCTGTAATAATATTATTGACGATAAACGTTGTAGCTAAGCCCAGTTAAGGCTAAGCTCAGTTAATTCGTACTTCTCTTCAAGCAACAAAGCGCTGCAGTTTTGGTACCAATGAAATTGGAAGAACAAAAACAAGTCTTTCTTTATCCCATTTTCACAATACAACCTGACGAAAACACCTCGATAGTACTCCACGAGTTCCTCCATCAATGTATCGTTGCTGCACAGTGATTCCACTAACTTGTTAAGGCTTCGTTCACTGAAGCGCGATTTAAGTTCGCTAGTGGCTTCGTCAACTAACCGGCACTGTTCGATTAATAACTTGTAAAGAATGCGAAATGGCTTCCCGTTCAGCTTTGTTAGGTTTTTGGTGGGTTTTTTTCTTCGAATCTTCCGCCGAGGCTTCCGACTTCCTCTTCCCCATTTCTACATGAATACTTTTGGAAATTATCGTTTCGTCAGCGCAATGCGCTAATTGCATTAAGCGAAGCCATAGCACTTTACGGGCTCATTTGGACGCACTTATAATAGCGTTAGATACTCTCCCTAAAGAATATTATAAACTCTTGCTAGTATATAATGGACTTACTTTTTATGAAAGCGCAAACCAACCAAGACCATCAAAATATTTGGCCGCATGTAATATACGGTTTGCGCAAGCCTCTAGTTTACGTACATGAGGCGTAACAACACAGAAGAACTTAAACGGCTTCGACTTTTGCATAAGGCCCATTGTTAACACATGTATACAAATACACCATAACATTTACCACTCAGCTGCTTTGAGTACATACATAGTTCATAATGTGCCAATAATTATGTAACTTCAAATAAAGGCCCTGACATCACCAGTTTATATACCGTATAGCGGGAAAGTTTGGCGAATTCACTGTTATGAGTGTTTGGCGAGGAAAAGTTTGGTGAATGGATAAATTCAGCCATAAGGTAATAATTATAAGTAAAAATTTGGATGGTTTTAGTTTGGCAAATCACGGACGATTCGCCAAGCTTTTCCCCCGCCAAACGGTAATATATAAACGAGCCCAAGTATATATTGCCACAAAGCTTAATCTCCTCTTGGCTTGTTGTAATGGGGACAAGTTAATATTTGCGGGAAAGCAGTACCTGCACGGTGATAGTTGAGTGTTAGAGAAGACACGTCCTCTCCCATCAGACTTGTATACAACAGTAGAGGAGTCTCTGTTACCACTGAGTAATGATGTGATGCCATGAAAACTAGTGCTCATGTGACCCCTCAGCCACACCTCAAATAATGAAGCTGAAAAACTGGCAGACATCTAAACAATAAAATAGATAAATATCTAATAGTTCTAATAAATGCTCACCTTAGAAAAACCTGACTTAGATAATTCTGATTTCATGGTTGCCAATGACAACACAGAACACACACCCTTGTTGTTAACAGATCCACCAATCAACAAATCCAGTGCAGCCACGCCCTCTTCAGTGATCACAGTATCAGTAGCCCCACCCTCTATTATGGAATAATATACAAACAGTGATACACAATTACTCTACTCACCAGCTGGATGTGTTAACAATTGTAGTATATCTGACAAGTGAGATGTGAGGAATAACAAGTGACTACGCTCCTCTGTCCACTACAGGAAGATGAGTGGAATCAACTATAAATCATTACAAAAACAATAAACAATCTTTGCTACAACAAACTGATGAAACCATGCATGAATGAAGGGTATGGCAATCGAGCCCAGCAAAGATTGTTTCTAATGTAGGTCCTTGGCTTGGTGAACACCTTGTACAGGCTGTAAACGTCCTTCATGCAGTATCTAACTGGTAAAAATAGTGTAGGAGCTATATGCGCTATTTATCTAGTCTGGTGAAGGAGTGGGTGGCACCAGACTATTTGGTAGGAAGTACAAAAATACTGTAATTTTTTTCCACAACATATTGCAATATGAAATTTTCAATACCACCCATCCCTACACATACGTACACAGATGCACGCCTAGCTACACTGTACACAGACGCACACCTACACACACCTCTCATAATAACAGTTTATGGCAATACGTAATACACATTTCATCATATACACAACACAGCTGCTATTGTTATTACCTTTGACTTCCTCTCCTGCTCCATAGAAGGCCTAACAACTTATCAAGTTTCTCACCATTTTCTATGCAGCTAGAAGAGAAAGGGAAGAAGCTTTAATCAGAACAACGGCTTCATGTACGTACATACATATGCGTCATGATATGTGAAAAATTGGAGCAATACCCCTGACACTAGTGGATTTTATGGAAGGATGCTAGACAAAAAACATGTACGTATGTATATAGATTTTTTAAAATTTTAAAATTCCCTACTGATTGCATTATTAGCATTTTTCATAGCGTTTAATAAAATGTTTTACTAATGCATTTCAGTGGATAAGCCCATAAGGCATGTTATGGAGGTATAGAAAATTTAGATTTAATTTTTGTGACACTCCTTACTTATCAAGTACAACTCTACTTAAAGGATACTGGTCATTGACAATGGATGACTTGAGAGAAACACGTGGAGCATTTTGTATGTAAAGAAATAGAACAAACTTCAACAGATCAACTGACAGTTTCTTCCTAGCACTCAGCTCTGTAGGACACACACAGTTACAGTATTACAGTGACCAGTAGACACATAAAGTATTGTCACCTTTGTGTACTGTACTGATGTCACTGACTTTCCTCATTGCTATAAACTTCTCCTCACTATGATCATCATTCAGTTCAGGTATGCAACCATAAGTCTCAAAGTATCTACATAGTACACGACACAGTGAAAACACCTACGTACATACGCAAGTGTATGCTGATTCATTGTGACTGTATATACATACACAGCACACAGATGTGATAAATACGTGCGTAAATGTAGTAGAACGTTTAAAATTTTTGCCTCGCTATTCCTTGGCATCCCCAATTTAAAACTGAAGTGCTCCATCTTGTTAGTAATGTACAACTAGTTAAACACCTTTTACTGTGAAATGAAAGGCTAATACAACATTACCTTGCTCTTCTTTGGGAGGAAGTCACGGTGCGCTTCATTTCTAAGGCCCCACCCATCAATAATAGCAAGTGTCATATATAAAGAAGCTGAAAAGCAGTAGGACTTGTTCATTTCACATGAATGGTTTTTAACAGCCTGAGGGGCATACACACACACAGAGGCACACACACGTACGTCTAACTATAAGAAACCAGGCAGTGCACCTGGTAAAATATTCCGTACAAATGTACTTCATATGCTTCACATGTGATGAATATGTAATAATGACACAGTGTTCATGTTTCATATCATATTACTAATGAATGTCATAATCACTGACTTATCACATTGTCATGTTGTACTTTATACTATAACAAGTAACACTACACCAATACTTGTACTACTCATGACACCTGTATAATACCGTACAGGTGGAAATTTTTGAGGGACAAAAATTTTGAGGTTTTTGTGGATTTTGTTCTATCCTTGAAATTTAATATCCTTGAATTTTTGCCTACTTAAAAAGAATACCGTATAGCTCCAAATTTTTGTGGTCGGATATTTTCATGATTTTCGTGAATTACACAGAAATCACAAAAAATTTTGCCACGAAATTTTCCTTACACCACCCTTAAGTACAGGGCTTCACACTTCAAAATCATGAAATAATGATGAATCACAAAAATCAGCTAAGATCACGAAAATTTTCAACCACGAAATTTGGAGCTATACGGTAATATGGTAAGTAGCTAATCCTCGAAAATTTATTTCCGAAAACTTTTCTAAAGCCTTATCAACGAAAATTTTATCCCTCAAAAATTTCCAGCTGTACGGTAGGTAATAAGTACATATGTGAAGTTTAATTATGTCATTATGTAACATAACTCCTTAATGGCTATAAACTTTCCACTGTATTATTACAACTGTTTTACAACTGTAGGGTCCAAGATAAGGAATGAAGATACGTATGTACATAATGTATTTTTACACACTGACATCTCACTTTTATATAGTTTAGAGAAATCAGTGATCCAGTCACCTTCTAAATTTATAATGCTCAAAGCAATTTGTTTTGTGCATAAGACATCATTAGGCTACGTAAATTAGCTTATAAGATGACCACTAAGTTATGTAGTTGCATCAACAAGTTTATGTTCACAAGGAGGGTGACAAAATGATACAATATGGCTTTATGAAGACATCATACATAAGGAGCACAAAGTAATACAAATGAACTAAACGTCTAGTGAAATGAACCAACTAATAGAGCATTGCATCTTAACTTGGCATTAAGAATACCGTCTGATGTGGACTACCCTAGAAGTGGACTGAAACTATTTGAGCAATGTCTAATGTTACGCCTTAAAACCACATTCACATGAAAATACATATATACCCTAAGGGTTGAACACGCACACATACACAAATGACAATGCAAAACAAGAAACCTGCACATGACAGTGCCTCTGGTTCAAACAGTCTTGAAACTACTTAATACTATGACACACATATGGTACAATGCAAAAAAGGTAGCACACTGCTCGCAACATATTCGCTAGTCGCAAGGATTCGCGAACTGGTTGTAATCTCTACACGATAACTCACCCATTACACTGATTAAGTTACTGTTCCCGACATGTTTACATATCTAATAATTTTTCACAAGTAAGGCTTGCGAGCTGTTGATATATGTAGCCACAGCTCTACAGAGTTGCACTGTAATAAGAAGCTTGAAAGGTTGCTTATAGCATCACTTAATTAATGTTGTTTGCATAAGTGGTCAACTGTGCATGGCTTCGTGAACTGCCACAAAGGTTTGAGTGCTTCGTGACTTCCACAAATGTTTGAGTGCTTGAGGGCGACATAACACGAACCTGTCGTGATACTGTCGCTACCTTATTTTTGTACTGTACCGCATATATATATATATATATATAGACATTTACGTACATGTGACACAATATATACATACAGTCATATAACACAACTAACATATTAAAGGATTGGCTATACATTACAACTCACACCCAGGCTAGCTCCTCAGTCAATCGTAACTTTTGCTTGGCAAAGCCCAACCACTGTGAGTAACTATAGACAATAGAGTTAAAATATCATTTCACAAAAATTAAACAAGCACAGTCAAGAAGTTAATATTTGTATACATGTAGTCAATTAAGCTACTTATACAATACGAGTTATACAAATATAATTGTAACTTAATTTTATTTCAGTTTAAAGAGCCAGTGCAGTTATGTCTATGTGAAAGTATAAGCATACAACTAATTACAAATTTTGAGACACCTACGCATGTGCATTAGTCCTACTACAGTAGCTTACATACATAAATACATACATACATACGTATACAGCTAGATGCATTAGGTTTCATCTTAAATGTCCTACTAGCTTACATATGTACGTACATACATACGTATACGGATGCATGCATGTATGTATATTTGTGTGTATGTACGTATGAAAACAGATCATTTTAACAGGTGGGCTTTATCTGCCCACCGTTACAAGATACAATTTCCTGTGCAGCTCACACACAAGGATATAATCCACCCACGCAAAGTTATAATGAAGACAATGACAATAATAAAATGTGTACATGGAACAATACATGTACTATATTAATATTATTATAATGTGTATACTAGTACACTCACGTAACATATACACTAAGGTATAGTTAAAGCACTGCCGCGAGTATGTACGGGAAATACAGCATGAGGGGGTGTGTCGAGAGGTAAATACAGCACGAGGCGTAGCCGAGTGCTGTATTTACCTCGAGACACCCCCCGAGTGCTGTATTTTTCGTACATGACGAGCTAAGGCAGTGCTTTAACTGTTATATAGTATTTCTTGCCGGATTCAGTCATCTATAAGGCGCAGACGGCCTGAAGCAGATCGTGGAGCGCAATGGTTCAAGTTCGAGCCTCTATTTACACTACCAACCAACTGAGCTAGGCATGAATTATCAATGTAGCTTAGGTAGCTAGCTGTAGAGGCGGCATGGCATAGTGTCGACAAGCAAATCGACAACACCAATGATTAACTCAGTCGAATGAATCAGTTCCGGCGATTATAGCGAGCTTTTGACACACAAGAATAAGGTAGTACGTGGATAGCTAATGCGCCTATCAATTGTTTCCCCCACTATCCCCCCTGGGGCTACGTAGGGGAAAGGCAGGGGGATTTTCCTCGGTTTTGAATGAAAGACATGCCCCAAGGGTGGGGAATTTGACCCTTGAAGTTGTCAAATCCCCACATAATCCCCTGTAAGGGACAAGGATTAGGTGGGGATTTGATCACCTCACCTGCTCAAAGGGTAGGGTAATTGATCAATGGCGTTGTCAAATCCCTACCCATCCCCACCCAGTGCCCCAGGGGGGGAGTGGGGCAAACAATTGTTAGATGCATAACAAAAAGGACTCGATTTTACACGTTTTAACAGATTAGCAATGGATTTCATTTGAAACCAGACTAATCAACATCTGGAATTTCACACCTATAACAACAACAATTATTTGCATAACTATACTGTATTCACGCATAGCTGTACTTTATTTTCCATACAGCACACTTGCTACTTTATGGAATATAAAGTGCACTTTTGCCCTTTGATCCGCCCACGCAAAATACTTTATATGATAATAGAACAATTGTTGCTACATGTTATCTTGGGATTTAAGGCTACGGTATATTGTATGTTGATCAATATGTGGCCTGATTTGCAAAGCCAAATGATTTGGGTCATTGTTAAACCAGGCACGCACCGGCCAAAGGCTGGCACGCACCTGGTTTCTTGGAATTGCTTTCATCCGTGAAGTTGTTATGCATGTGTGTGTATATGTGTGTGTATGCATGTGTATGTGTGTGTGTGTGTGTGTGTGTGTATGTGTGTGTGTGTGTGTGTGTGTGTATGTGTGTCCCCTATTAAAACCATTCACGTGAAATGAAGTCTGATTAACCAATCAAACAAGTCCTACTGCTTACTATCGACATTACTGATGGGTGGGGCCTTAGTAACGAAACACACTTTGAGTTACTGCCAAAGAAGATCAAGGTACCGCCATGTTAGCCATCCATTTCGGTGTAAAGCCATTTAATCAGCTGTACATTACTAACAAGACGGCGCGCTTCAGTTTTAAAAGTAGGTGTGCCATGCGGGTTGCGGGGCTTATAAAAGAAGACAGGCCTATAGTGTTACAGTAAGAATATCAGCTTAAATTTAAAATTAAACATTAATTAATTTAAAATTAAACAACTTTATACTACTATTGAAAAGTTTTATCACTAAAGTACTGGAGTATGAGTTACTATGTATTCCTTAGTGATGAGTCTTTGCTCGCATGACATCATTAATTGCTATTACAATGCATTGAATAGCAATCGATTACCAGTGGTATAATTTACACAACACCTGGTTTTTAGATGGTAATGTTTTCTGTTGCATTATCAAGTGTGCATTGCTTATACTGTATTTTAGCCTTGAGAAATGTAACAGTTCTAGATTCTTATAGATCTGGTCATCACATGTATTTATAACTGAGGGATCACCAACGAAGCAAAATCATGTATGAGATTCAATATTTCGAATATATTTCAAGATTTCAATTGTACTTTAAAGTAGGAGATTTCGGAGGATTTCGCTTGTTTTTATTGGCATAATTCTACTGTTTTATCAACCACTATAAATCCCGCATATTACATAACTCAATTATTATCATATACGGAAACTTATTGACTTTTTTTATAATATGATAAGCCCGACAAACTGTGTAACAGAAATATATGTTACCAAGGACCAGTTTTAGAAGGTAAGCGTGTAAGATATAGCCTTTGTAGCCATTTACGTATTCATCAAGTTTTCTACTTGCGCAACACACCATCTTTCAAAAGTGAAGCATGGAGGTACGTATGTAAATAAGTTGCTCCAATGTGGACTTAAAATTTCTCACAATGACTTTACACTGTAAACAGTAGAAAGGATCAACTGGTTGAGCGATGGGGGTGCCGCTATAATCTTGGAAGTGAAGGCAGCAACTAACAATGGCGAAACTTAAAGTACAACAATGGAACATTTTTGTCAAAAGAAACCATCTGGAGAATGTTCTGCTGGATACCATGGATTATAGTGATAGTCATTCTTACCTTTGGCGATTCATTTATTGTGTAAAATACTTAAATACAGTTTTGTTTTGCTCATAACCCTATTATTACACTCACGAATTTAATGAATTTTTGTATGCATATAGGGGGTATCACGATTGCAGTGACTAAGCATTAAAATGTGGATGAAACCAAACTGGATGATTTAAAAGCTGTCCGATAAGATTTTAGATTTCTAAATATTTAAATAGATTTTTGCCATATTTCTCTGAAGGTGTATGAGATTTCAGGGTTGTTGGTGACCCCCCTGTTATAACAAAGACAGTGAAATACAAATACAATATTAAATTGTTATTTTTTACTACCCTGACATTTGTGACTATATGAGCGAAATCCAGCCTCATTCACTCTTTCAAATTTCCTCAATGCTTTAGCTTTGTTGGGAAAGACATGCAGACTCCATATTTACATAGTTGGTAGATTTATAGTAGATCAGTGTAGAATCATAGATTTAGCTTTGGGTAACGTACCTAATAGTAATACTTTACAAAATCGGATGGTGAACTAGGCTGGTTTTCCCTGGGACAGTCTCACCAGCACGTGAATCTGATCAACAAGTCTGATTCATACTGAAATCCTTCATACATGTCCACTCGTTCCATAGACGACTGCCATAGTAACCACATGCAACGAATTGTGCACGAAAAATGCCGTATTCTAACAAACTCAGTATTCTAACAAATTCGTGCAGTGTTACTAGCAACGACTGATTCCACCTGTTGATCCAAGAAGGCAGACCTAGGCGAGGGATGTTTTCATCATGGTACACTGGAGTGTAAGTAAGTATTATATATTGTATATAGCTAGCTATAAAGTTGGATGAATTTGTATTTAATACAGGTACATAATGCACCTATCAATGGGTTCCCCCACAACCCCCCCTCGGGCATAGGTGGGGCTATAGTGGGGATTTGACATACCATGAAGTCAAATTCCCCATAGTGGGGCACACTTAGCATGTCAAATCCAGTCAAATCCCCCAGGCGCATGGTGTATAAGTGGTATGTAGTTGTAATTATCATCACTTAGCCTGTCAAATCCAGTCAAATTTATAAATTAATTAATGTCAAATGCCCCACCATGGGGCATCAATTTCATGTCAATTCCCCCTTGTAAAGCCCCACCTAAGCCCGAGGGGGGGGGGTAGTGGGGGAATCCATTGATAGGTGCATAATATTGAGCATGCGCATGCCAGTATGCATGCTTGTGTACTAGCTGAACTAGGTATAATTTACAATAGCGGGTTAGGCTACAAACTATCAATTGATTTAAGTACAAGCCAATCTTGCCAGAATAATTGTGAGTATAATGTCAGCATAACAGGCAAACTTGGCGCAGAGCACTGACACCTTGCACACTGGCATTGACATTTTGGAAGTGCTTGTGAAATTGTTCATAACTTTGAGTATCCTAAGCTTGATTTTAGAGCAATGCTTACAAGCATAATAGGCAGTTTATAGCATACGTATTTGACTCAAACCTAAAATACAAAGCCACGTTACAATAGTCATTAATGTAGTCTGATAGCTACTAGCAATGCATTTGCCCTCATCAGTCATAGGTACTGGGAGCCGTGGGGTGGGCTCTAGAGCTCCAGAAAATTCAGAGTCAAGTTCTTTTTCATAGGTAGCTATGCAAGTAGAAGGTGCTAACAATATATATTAGACCTTGGACCCCCAATCATAAATTTTCCTATTATATGCCGATGTGATCAAATTATGTGTTTCTCCCATTACCCCTCAGGCGTACTGCACTTGACATTATGTGTGTAACATTCCATCAAAGGCGTCATGCGTATATGATAGGGAGTTCATTGAACTTAGCTCTCTACCATAGTCATACTGTACATACATAAGTACATACATATATAAAAAAACATCAACAATTTTAGCACAATGCAGTAATTGTAGCGTTATGCTGGTAACAAATACATAATTATTAGGATGTGTCATAGGATCAATGTACTCTAATAGAACAGTCAAATATTCCTACTGTTTCTCTGTTGCTGTTCCAGTGGTAGCAACATATTGTTTCTCTGTTGTAGCATTTGTCCCGTTTGCTGATTATGATTACACTCAGCTTGGGAGAGTAACTTAGAAGAGGCTCTGCAATTGCCTTCTGTACAATCCTTTGTGGCCCTATCCCTTAAACTTGATAGTATGGTTGATTTGTATAGAGTCCATATCAAGGAGATGTTTCACTGTAGTAATTATATAACTAGCTATACGTGAGTATGCATTGTTCAAATTTAGGGCTGTAATGAATATCAGTTTTTGATAACTGAACATTTTGACAAAAAACAAATGAATGTTCTAACATTCATTAGTACAAAAGGTACTCTAAATATCACCAAGGATGGTGTATTACAACATATAATATAATCTTCTTATTTTATGCTATAAAAGTCACAGATCTATTAGGGAGAAGTCTGGAAAACCAAAACAAAAAGGCTGCACATTTAATAATTGTAAGTGATTAAACCATATTAATTTTTATAATAGAGACTAAAATCGAATATAGTGATATTAGTGAACAAATAGTCGAATGAATATCCAAACATTTGAACATTTGTCCAAGCCCTATTACCATACACATACATTTATTATTGATATAACTGATTTCACGTTGCCGTAATTGTAGATATTAATGGTTGTGAATGTACATATGTAGTACGTAGCTATGTATGTACATATTTTGTATGTGTGATTGTATGTTAGGGCTGGGCGATATCTCCAAAGAAATATCGATAAAAAATTCATAAAATATCTCGATAACTACTGATATATTGCGATATGTAGTAAATTGATATTACAATTACGTATCAAAAAATATACTTAGCTACGTATGTATGTAATTATACTTATACATGCAAGCAGCTTGTCCTGGCTGGATTCGTATTTTATACTGATACTTACATGGCGTATATCGTATAGCGCAAAAGTTTGACGGGGGGAAACTTTGACGAATGGTGCGCGCACGAAACTTTGATGAGCAAAACTTTGACGAATTGATTGTAGGCTTTATAGGAAAGCATTAACAGGGAAAGGTTGGAAGGGAAAACTTTGACAAATCGCTGGCCATTCGTCAAATTCATCAAAGTTTTTCCCCCGTCAAAAGTTTTGAGCTATACTGTACATATATTGAATGCAGAGGGACTCCTGGATCCCAGCTGTGTGGCTCCTTTAGATTACATGATGCCTGGGGGTTCAAGTCACCACTGGCCTGCATTCAATAGTTTAGATGACTTTGATGATTGAATATTTCTGACTCCCTGTTTCACAGGCTTATGCTTTCTTACAGGTCCCTAGTGGGACAATATTATAGTATAATGGCATCATAGCTACGTAGGCATCTGAAGTAATGTGCTGAGTATATATAGTGAGCTAATTCCAGCTGCATAAGTACTAGCTACCAGCTGTATAATTATAAACAAGTGTCGATCTGCTAATAATGTTTTTGTGTAGTGAAGGAACAAGCTAACAAATAGAGTAGGCTGTCTCCATACCATATTTGGATGTAGATACAACCAGTAAAATGTCGTGCTAATTAATACTTATCAAAATATCGCCATCCCTATAAACCTTATTCCAAATGACGTCATCACATTATGCTTGTTGGGGGACTCTAATATTTTCGAGTGTTGCGACCAATGGAGGCTTGTAGTGAATCGTCATTGTTTGCCATTTTGAAATGAGTAAAGCTTGCCAAGAACCAATAAGGTAAGCCGCGGCTATATATATTATACATTTTCAGCCTGAAAAGTTGTCAAAACACTTAAATATATTTGGCAGTACTTTCTATTGCGTTAAATTTTGTTATCTTCTTTCTGGACCGTGAAAAATCTAACGCAAAATTTCTCTCACATACATTTCAATACTTGAAAATATTAGAGTGCCCCAACAAGCATATATAATATGATGACGTCATTTGGAATAAGACTTATTGTATGTATGTAATATGTAGTTCTATATAATTAGTATGTATGCATATTGTTATATATTATACTGATCAGATGTTTCAGTAGTTATGCCATCGTACACTAGTGGTATCTTTGTACGTAGGATAAAATGTTGTAAATAAAAAATGCATAATAAATGAATACAACATATCAGCAAACAATAAATATTAGTACACTATAGAGTACAGTAGATAACTACAATGTTAACATGCAGTAATATATCCCAAATATCATAAATCTCTCTTTTATGGTAACAAGTGTAAATACTTTCATCATCTAAATACCTACAATAGTAGCTAGCTATAGTTCAGTATATAGTTACTACTGGTTGAGTACAATGTTACCAATCTCTACTGTAGTGAGGGAAGATGCCTTGGCTCCTTCAACACCTCCTCCACTACTGCACCCTCCAATAGCGATTACAGTGTGATCATTTAGTAGAGATACTCCAACACAGTATCTGGCACTTGTCAGGGAATCAACTTTCCTCCAAGAATTCTTGGATGAGTCATACAGAGAGACACCAGATGTAGGAACACCTTTAATACTACCACCAATGATCACAGGAGGGTTGGAGTAGTGAACAGTAGCAGTGTTCCAGTGTGTAGTAGATGACAGCTTCTTCCATTGTCTAGTTACTGCACCAGTGGAGAGTGGCTGGTCCAATGATGATATTATCTCTTCTACAGGTATCTGATAATGTGTGATATAACAACTGTCATTACCACGGTATCCCACTATAGTAATGTAATCTCCAGAGATAGTGGGATTAATGGTATACATTGGAACTGGTAAATGAACAGGAACTTCTTTCCATTGTAGTTGATGTTTGTAATTCATTACCTCAATACTATCAAGGACAGTGTCTGGACTACTCTTCCCTCCCATTACAATTACATGATCATCAGAAGTTATTACTCCTGGTCTGTCTCTGTTGTGTAACATATCCGGATAACAACTATACCAGCTGTTTGTTTTGCTGTTGTAGGTGGTGACCTTGTTATGAAATTTGTGTGTGGTTGAATCAGCTCCACCAAAAATAGTCAGTTTGTCATCTACCATGTGTATGACACCCAGACAATGTCCTGGTCTTGGCAACTGTTTCCACTGGTTTGTATCATAACAGTACACATCATTATAATTATCATCATTACGGGTAGTACCAGTGCAATAGATTTTCCCATTGGACACAGCAACATAGGCATCATACATTGGAATAGGTAAATCAGAACAAGGTGTCCACTTGATATGATAGTTACCACTTTGTAAGGCTTCTGCAAAGGGAGGTATCTCCTATTGGAGAAAAACATATACGTAATGTAGCTCACATGATCTCTTCATTATGCATAGTAGATATAGAGCTTATTAATGTGGCGTGGCCCTGTGCAAGCGCCTCATATTCCTAGGTTATTTACCGTGTACTATCGTGGCATGAGCGGAAAGGAGCTGGAGCATTGTATGGCAATTTCACCCGTGACGCCATTCTTATCTTCCTCTTCCCAATATGTGTGTTAGTTTAACAAACTAATTAGGGTGCTTATCGTTGTGCTAATTTATCGTCGGCTGGTTACGTTAAGACAAATTTGGTGGGGTTTTCTGCCGTTACACCCTGTACATTGTTATCCACTCAAAATGGCCAACATTTAGTGCGCTTGCGCATGGCCACGCCCCATTAATAAGCTCTATAGTTAGTACATACAGTGGAGTGTTGATTATCCAAACCAGCTATGTGGTTGTACTATTAGAGTGTATGTTTAAGATGTGTGCTTATTAGAGTACTTTGAATTACAATGTTCAAAGGATAGTTTGAGTGAGGTAATTAGAATTGGCTTTTTACTATAAATTTATGCATATACCATAGTGTATGGATGTTTAACAGTATTTGATCCTACGTAGCTATTACTGTATATCCTACGTAGTTTGGATAACCAACATTCCACTTCAAGTTCGTAACTTCCACTTTTATTTCAAACTTTCATGATCCTTATACGTAATTGAACACCAGCTAGTTATGTATGTATGTATGTATGTATGTATAAATATAAATAGTCAATGTATTTACGTATGTACGTATTTGGAGAAAAACTTTTCTTTTATTCATTAGGCTAACACACATCTGATGAGGTGGAGGGACAGAGCTACGTAGGAAGGAATTTAACATCACAGAATAGCAATGCTTTGAGATGGCTCTGGACAGAAGAAGCAAAAGTCAGGTTCAGATGAGAGAAGACAGATTGCAGGAGGGTGAGCTACGTAAAACAAAAGTCAGTAACAATGTGTAACACAGCCAACAGATTAACTTCTGTGTGTGCCACCTATTGCATGCCTTCAGAATGAGACGGGGTCATAAATGTATGCAATACCACTCAACATGAAGGCCAGTTGATGCAGCCACCTTGAGATAACTTCTGGACTATTCAAGTGTGCAATCTGTCTCAGCAGAAGAGCATTACCTTTAAGTAGCTGTGTGTGTGTGTGTGTGTGTGTGTGTGTGTGTGTGTGTGTGTGTGTGTGTGTGTGTGTGTGTGTGTGTGTGTGTGTGTGTGTGTGTGTGTGTGTGTGTGTGTGTGTGTGTGTGTGTGTGTGTGTGTGTGTGTGTGTGTGTGTGTGTGTGTGTGTGTGTGTGTGTGTGTGTGTGTGTGTGTGTGTGTGTGTGTGTGTGTGTGTGTGTGTGTGTGTGTGTGTGTGTGTGTGTGTGTGTGTGTGTGTGTGTGTGTGTGTGTGTGTGTGTGTGTGTGTGTGTGTGTGTGTGTGTGTGTGTGTGTGTGTGTGTGTGTGTGTGTGTGTGTGTGTGTGTGTGTGTGTGTGTGTGTGTGTGTGTGTGTGTGTGTGTGTGTGTGTGTGTGTGTGTGTGTGTGTGTGTGTGTGTGTGTGTGTGTGTGTGTGTGTGTGTGTGTGTGTGTGTGTGTGTGTGTGTGTGTGTGTGTGTGTGTGTGTGTGTGTGTGTGTGTGTGTGTGTGTGTGTGTGTGTGTGTGTGTGTGTGTGTGTGTGTGTGTGTGTGTGTGTGTGTGTGTGTGTGTGTGTGTGTGTGTGTGTGTGTGTGTGTGTGTGTGTGTGTGTGTGTGTGTGTGTGTGTGTGTGTGTGTGTGTGTGTGTGTGTGTGTGTGTGTGTGTGTGTGTGTGTGTGTGTGTGTGTGTGTGTGTGTGTGTGTGTGTGTGTGTGTGTGTGTGTGTGTGTGTGTGTGTGTGTGTGTGTGTGTGTGTGTGTGTGTGTGTGTGTGTGTGTGTGTGTGTGTGTGTGTGTGTGTGTGTGTGTGTGTGTGTGTGTGTGTGTGTGTGTGTGTGTGTGTGTGTGTGTGTGTGTGTGTGTGTGTGTGTGTGTGTGTGTGTGTGTGTGTGTGTGTGTGTGTGTGTGTGTGTGTGTGTGTGTGTGTGTGTGTGTGTGTGTGTGTGTGTGTGTGTGTGTGTGTGTGTGTGTGTGTGTGTGTGTGTGTGTGTGTGTGTGTGTGTGTGTGTGTGTGTGTGTGTGTGTGTGTGTGTGTGTGTGTGTGTGTGTGTGTGTGTGTGTGTGTGTGTGTGTGTGTGTGTGTGTGTGTGTGTGTGTGTGTGTGTGTGTGTGTGTGTGTGTGTGTGTGTGTGTGTGTGTGTGTGTGTTCAGTGCGATAATCCCTGGATGCTTGAAGTGTTAAATTTCATGGCACTGCTGATTACATACGTACTTACACCACAGAGACGCAGTGCATGGATAGTTCTTGAGTGTAACTATATATAATCTTGTGCAATAAAACAAAGTTCTGTTTTTGTACAAACGTGAAAGGCTTTTGTACATCTTTGTACAGACAGAAGCTACTAGTGCTGCACGACATAGACGACATACGTAGGACATATCGTGACACAAAAACGATACAGTATCGTGATACGTATGTTGTGACGTAAGAAACAATGCATTTATGTTAGGATGATAAGCCTGAATACTGATGACTGCATCACTATTATCATAGCAGTTGTTAGTTTATATGATTATTCTGTACATGTAGCTACACATTATAGTCATATATCACTACAAATAATTGTGTATTATAAATACTAGACATATATTCATATCGTAACCTCAAACTTCTGTGACATAGGACATACGTAGAAAAATCTCATATCGTGCCACTGGCAAGGCTGAGCAGTTCTTTGTCATGTGATCCCACTACCTCAGGACCAATCACTGCAGTGTTGCATGTTGACAACAACCAATCCACAGGCTGTCTGCAACTACATACATAAGCAAAAATCTCTGAATTCAGCAAAGGTTCTGTTAATAATAGCTACGTGTACGTATATATGTATATACACGTATGTAGCTTCTAGGTGTGTTGCAAATGGGTTGGCATATCTTCAATTTTCCCATTGGTAAGATTGGGAATCCTGAGTTAAGTAGTAGTAGTTACTGTAGTAGATCTGAAACTGTGATCAGAGAAGCCTGATTGAATCACCTTCTATCTGACATATAAAGCATTCAGTCTTGACACCAGTAGATGTCTTGTCAATATAGCCCATGATTAGGAACCTGCTATCATTTTTACCAATAACGTTATGCTAAATTTTACAAGTTAGACTGATTGTGTATTAGTGACTGTTCTATTAGAGTTTATTGGTATTTTGGTATTGTATAACTAGCCAACTACTTCTTGTCTTATTGCATTCAACTACGTAGCTAATATCCTTAAAATTATGTATGCATGTATGCATAATCAGCAGGTGCCTACTCCTGATGTGAATACAGATACGTACGTAGATAACCTGGTGTATTCCCCCTTGCATCATCCACTGAAGCAAAGCTGCTACCACATATGGCTCCTCCCTGATCCTGCACAATATAATGTCAATGCTCTTGCGAAAGGATTTGTCTTCAGTGTTTTATGTGAATACGGAGGAAAGATGGATTCTAACAGTCATCCATGGATACATTAAGTCAATGGTGTCATCATAACATTTAGTTGAGTTATACATAGCTAGTGGGGGACAGAGGCCATGTCCCCTCTAAGTTTTAAGACTCTTCATGGGAATTGTAATAGAAAATCACTGAAATTTAGCTAAGTGCCACCCTCTCCCTAACTGATCTTCATCTACGTAACTTTTATATCCAGATTTATTATTTTATTTTACCTGAAGGTGAATACAACAGCTCAACAGCTGTTGTATTCGATTCTGAAGGTGGCCAGACCAGGAATAAGGATGATACAGAGAAACATGCTAGGTGGCTATGATCCCTACTTTCATGTTTTATTTTTCTCAAAACCTACTATAGACAAGACATGCTCCCCTCATTCCTGGGGAATAGGTTCTGTGTTGATATGCTCTCAAGGAATAAAGCCTCATAATCGATAGGTTACAAATCTACATGATAATTATTATTCTGAGTACACATGAAGTGACATTTGATTACAAAACCTGATATATCAATTCACTGCTGCTGAGTTTTAATTTATCTATTACATGGAAAGTTTTAAGTTAGTCACTCCCCTTCATTACGGGAAAGTTTTAAGTCACCTATCCCCCATATTGAGATGTCAATCTTGTTTCCTTAAGTAAAGTATCCAGGGTGGGGTTATGTACGTATGCCAGTGAACACAGAGAAAACTGTAACCGCTTGTATGATAATGCATCTGCTGTATGTAGTTTTATGAATTGCAGGAATACATACGTATGTTGGGCTGTGACATTGAAAGTAGGCCTGCAAGAAGACCAAGCATTAAATGTGTGGTGTGTATATATGCATATCCAGGACGATGTGTTGATGCTTATTGCTGTCACTACTGAACTGTGAAAAAAGCTGCAGATAGACTTTTGGATTAGTGGCTAGCTACGTACACCTCAGATGGACACAACTAGGACAACTAATTCTTTGGTAGCAATGAGAACATTTTGTAATGAGCCTAACCACTGTTCATTTAAATTTAAAGCAGATCGTTGTCGAAGTTGCTATGTTAGAAAAATCATCCACTACAAAAAAATCATCTCTACTAGATTCTGGTAGAGTGATCTCATCTATTTGGGAGCAATGTTGAGGTCACTAATTAGCTAATCACTGTGCATAATTTGAGCTAATGGTGTTCAAGATCGCAACCAAAGTAATTGTATTGTAAAGTGCAGTATAGTCAAGGCTTCCAATTCTAGTAAAGGCAGACCACCACTTCAAATCACATCTTAGCTACATCTGCATCTAACCAAATATAATGATCAAATGCATTTCCCTGCGTATGAAGATGTACCAACCTATGTACGTACGTAAATGCGCAGGATAATCCCACTAATAAGATTCCAGTGAGAGCAATTCTCTCTTTCTGCAAGCATTGCATTCATATTGTAAAGTGCATTGCTCCAAAGCATAATAGGTGCAACCCTAGTTCCATTGTCTTTTCATTGTCTAGCTACATAGAATAGACAATGCTAGTATACATGCAGTACATACCTATGTATTTGACTAAGTTGTACGTACATGTGTTTATGGAGCTCCCATTTTTCAATTGCATTTAGACATGCCATGAAAACTGTCCAGCTTGCTCAACATTTTCTACAGTACCAATTTATAGGAGTCAAATCAATTGTCTTGCTAGTGCTAAGTTGTAAATAGATTCTACCTTCAGTAGAGACAGCACTTTGGCACAGCTTATCAGCTGTCCAGGAGGTTCTCTGTGATCTGTATCAGCTGCATCTTCATTGACGTATCAGTTATCCCAGTATAACTGGGTCATCTACGTAATTAGTTATTACCTAAGTCTGAGGTGAAGCCAAGGAGTTAATAACTAAAATAATCAATGGGATATAGCTGGATTTACATATCCTGGTAGCTAACTTTCCTAACAAAACTTAGCGACTGTTATAAATTAACTCAGAAATACATTGCAAAAATAGTCTGCAAAATTGCTACTACTATCCCTATTGATAAAATACTCACTTTTACGACACAGTCAAGCAGTAAATTCACATACTTATGTACATATTTTACATTTGCGTTAGCTATATACGTAGCCAATGATGACTGGTAAAAAATTAACTACATAGTTATCCACCCTGTTCACTGGGGTTATCCATCCTTATGGTTTTGATCCACCTACACACTGGAATATATGTACGTACGTATGTAGCTAAGAATATCTTCTTGAATGTTCTGTATGTACTGCCATTATATCTGCACTTAGCTACGTAGATGAGAGAGAGCTACAGAACTTATTTCAGTAAACTGGCACCACAAGAATAAGCAAAGCCACAGGCTGCCCCTATATGAAGCCAATAGTTGTACTTGGTGGGGTAGCTATGAACTTTCTGATGAACTGCCTATTCCAAACAACAATTTAGTTTACTTCCTTATAGGGACATGTGGGTGGAAAGAGTGCCATTAGAGCCAGTTAAAAGTTCTTTCATCTTCCGGATGTACGTAAAGGTGAAGCTCTGAAGTGTGCAGGTTTACTTACGTACGTAGTAATAAATATGCTGTTATAGTGACTTCTAACAGTATAATTTTATACGTTTACCTATGTACGTAGCTACATAGCTACGTATATACCTAACTATTAATGATACATTTAACCCAATAGCTATATACAGTATATATTACATGCACCACAATAACTATTGTTTGTACAAAATCTAAAATAAATGTATGTACAGTTAAAAATAACTAACTAATATATGTACGTAGCCAATGTATACAGTGAACCCCATAATTATGCCTGTGAATACAGAGTGACTTCTTATGGTGTGATAATGTATTTGATGCAATTTTATCAATATGTTTGACAGTGACATTGAAAGTTAGCCTACAAGAAGTCCAAGCATTAAAATGTGTGATGCACATACGTACATGTGACGATGATGACGATGATCCAGGACGATGTGTATATACCTATTGCTGTCATTGTTGTGGAATTGTCAGAAAAGTTGCAGATAAACTTTTTGATTAGTGACTCGCTACGTACGTACGTATACCAACCAGATGGTCACAGCTAGAATAATTGGTAGCAATGAGAACATTTTGTATTGACCCTACCTACTGTAGTTGTAGCTAATGGTGTTCATGATCAAAACTGACGTGGATTGTATTGTAAAATACAGTGGTGCCATGCAAGGTTGCTGATAATACATAAAGGTGAACCACACTTCAAATCGGATCTGGTATCTGCAGTTAAACTATCAAATACTTTTCCCTGAGTAGGAAGATGAATCAACCTAAGGAATGTACCAGCTGACTTGAACCACTAATGAGATTCCAGTGCATGAGAGCAAATTCTCTCTTTATGCAAGCTTTGCATTGACACCATAAAGTAATAGTTCTTCTGATGGCATGGCAGTTTTAATGCCCAGCATGCACCTGGTTTCTTGAAATTGCACTTGTCACAGTTGTGTGCAATGTCTGTACGTATGTATAGCTATGTTTGTTATTGTGTGTTTCTGTCCAACATGAAATGATATTTTAATAAATTTGTTAAACAAGTTCTGATGCTTGTGGTGAATTTCTGCCAAGAAATGCAAAAGTTGCTGTTCATTTCACACTAAGGGGCAAAATACCAGTTGCTCAGTTTCAAAAGTGAGTTTGCCATTTGGGTAGCAAACCATATAACAGAAGACTAGCTTACAGTGTTACACTACAGCTTAAAACAAGTTTCTACTACCTACGTACTTACCATATATGGGTTATATTCAAAGAAGAAGATTATATTTTTGTGAACTCTTCCATTTGCCAATAACAATCCCTACAATAGTGCTAGCTAATACGTATACGTAGTTGAGTGTGAATTTATTTGACAAGATCCAAAATGAGTATGCATATACACGCACATAAGTATAGCCACTTGGTTTCAGACCATTTTCAATGGCATACTTTGCTATCTGGGATTGTTGTACCGGAGCAAATATAAAGTAGCTAGCTATAATACTGTAAATTCCTTTGTTTCCTTTGAGATTGTCTTCAAGTGAACGTACTATTAGGATAGGGGAGCTTAGCAACTGGATGCTGCACATACGTACAAATTTTCAAGGGATGTAATTTTAATATTTTTCATGTTCAAGCAAATTTTTTCATTCTCAAAGCTTCACTGGCAAAAACTATGTAGCCAGCTAGCTATTTGAAGAGCAAGATATACATACGTGAAATGGATAACTATAGCTATTTTACAGTTGCAAGTAACTATGGCAAGTTTTTGCTGTCTTAAAAGGGAGGAGGACATGGAAATTTTCATATTGGTTTTTTGTACCAATGTTTCCTTATGTGACAATGCTAAAACCAAAATTTTAAGTGATAAAATAAGCTGTCAAAAATCACATCTTTATTTCTTCTGTTTTGCAGTATTGCATCACAACTTGCACACGCGTGGACAGGGTTTTTCACAGAAGACCTGTATGCACAAGATGGCTGATAGTAGTGAGGCAAAAGACAAGTGACATTGTAATCAATAAATTGTCATGTTGTCTCCAGGTACACAGCTACATACATAAGTTAGCAAAGTCTCTTATAGAAGCTCCTGACCCATTCTACCGAAATAGGTTGCAGCAAAAGTTCAGCTTCAACAAGGCTTCAGTAAGAATGTGGCAGTTACGTAGGTCACAAACTTCATTGCAATGGAGTAGGTAAAAAAGGCACACCATAGCATGGTCAACTGAGAAAGAAACTCCCCAGTGGCATGTTGAGCTGTATTAAGTGTTAGCAATCCATAGAGTATGCAGATATTTATGGAGATGAAAACTATGCTCTTGTATAGGCAAAACAGTCAACCAAGAAGACCCAGAATCCTAGGGCTTTGCCACAATGACGTGTAGGGATGGAGGAAGTTGCTCATAAAGAGAGTCTGTTGTAACTGCTCGTGATTACTATTCCTGATAGTCTGTTTTACCTGCTGGCACACTTGGTCATGATTAACACTTGGAGTTTCACATTGTACAGTAATAAGAGCAACAAGGAAAGAAATCAACTGCTCCAAAGCACATAAACTGGAGAGTGAAACCTACAAGGGTTCTCTACCAAGTGTTACCTTCAGTACTGAAATGGTCACCACCTTATTGGGCTCACCATCCTTTTTTCAAATCATTTTGGATGGTACTACTATCCCCATCAATTGAAATTAGTCACTTTTACAAAACCTGAAACATTATGAAAACTGCATATTGAACATTACATTTGTGTTATTAACCAATGATCATTACTACGTAATTTGATATACCCACAAACCACAGTATAGCCAAAATATCTTCCTCTTCTCTCTGTGCTTCTCTAATGGCAGTTTTATGTACGTATGTATGTATTTCTATATGACTAGTTTTCCTAACTTCTTCTGTAGGTCTTTGTGTGTAGGAACCTTTTTGTAGCTGGGTAGTAGCTATAAACTTTCTGATAACCTGTTCTATTCCAATACTTCCTTAGAGATGTGTGGGTGGAAAGTAATGCCATTCGGGCCAGTCAAAAGTTCTTCCACTGTTCGGACTTAAAGGTAAAGCTCTGCAGTGTGCAGGGGATTTACATAGCCGTTTCTGACACCATGGACACCATGTAGCTATAATTCTCAAACTACCAATGGTGCATTCAATTCTAGAAGCAATACAATATCTATTGTTGCATTATAATACGTAGCTATTGTATGTAGCTACATATCTTAAAATGCATGTGTGTACAGTTAAAATCATGTATAGCTATCTACGTAACTACGTATGTATCACTGCAACAACTATACCCACATACATATACAGTAAACACCATATCAATTATTAAGTACATGCTGTAAAGTAGACTAGTAGCTACAACAGATTACCTATGTATCTTATCAAGTGCAAGCATGCTGTACGTATGTACATGTGTAGCTATATACAGCTATGTATACAATTCAGGAAATATGTGCAATTAATACTCGTTTGATAAACTTTCATGGGTCAAGAATACCCACAAAATATTTTAACATAAGTACGTATGAATGAACAAATTATGTAATAAATATACATAGCAAGCTACAGCATACTGTTTACCATACTGCAGCTAGGTCTATAACTTGATCTCTGTGTATACATACATACGTATATGCCATAAAAGTATGCTATGTATGTTATATATACAATTGCAAGTCACATGCACAATCGTGACCATAATGGCATGTGGGTCATAAGCAGTTGCGTGAGGGAATATCATGTTTATCGATCTACGTATTTGAGATGCTGTTATTGGTGAAACCCTCGCCTGTAGGCAAGAATCTTTGAATAAATTACTCCAGTGATTTAATTTAATTTAATTTAATTTATAATGGACAATATACAAGCAACATAATTTACAATAAATTAGTTGCTATTAGGCCGTAGGCCTTTCTGAATGTCCATGTCTAGATGATCTCCAATAGTTATCTAATCTGTTCTTAAAATCATTAATTGATGTAGCCGATACAACATATTCAGGCAAACTGTTCCATTCATTTATAATTCGGTTAGAAAAAATTTTTTGCCTTGGAAGATGTTGGACAGGTGGTTTATATAGTTTTAGTTGATGACCTCTGGTGTGAGTGACAGTAGACAAGGAGAAAAATATATTAGAATCTATCTTTATGTGCTTATTCAAAATTCTGTAAGTGAGTATTAAATCACCACGAATGCACATCTGATATGGTTTACATAGGTACGTATGTACTAGGGCTGGAACGAAGGTTAAAATTTAACCTTCGAACCTTCGTTGATAAAATGCACCGAAGGTTCAAAGCTTCGGTGTTACATAGCTTGATAAGTTTATAAGTATTTGGTGGACTTAAATAAGCAGTTCAGAATGACGAGATCGATTGATTGCAAAAATGGGCGTGTCCATACAGCAACCATACATAGCCAAACGCTATCTAAAGGCTAGAATGATGTTTGCGTGCATTAATGTTGTTTATAAGGCGTTTTGAGGCTTATACTATGGTAGAAAAGCTAAATTGTTTTGCTTAAAAGTGGGCGTGGCACACGAACATCTATCGCGCACGATATATATATAAGCTGCCGCAATTGCTGCAATAAAAACATGTTCACTCGTAAATCCTTTCGTATTTATTAGCATGTTATGAGTGCTTTACGAAGCTTCGAATGATAGTTTTACCCTTCGAATTTTGCTTAACCTTCGGAACATTCGAAGGCTTCGTTCCAGCCCTAGTATGTACATATAGTCTACATGTTGATGACACAATTTGGATGAGAAGACCGTTATTTACGTAGAGTGATATGAAAAATTCCTCTAGGAGATCCATCATATCTCTGAAGTAGTTAGCTGTGTTCTTCTTGAAATATTTGAACAAGATACGCGGCGCAGTTCATGATCAATGAAGTCAATTAAAGTACGTAATATATGCTGTAGCTATATATTATGCATGCATGCATGTAGCTTGCTATACTAGCTGATCATATACAAATCATACAACATACCGTATTAAATTACAAACTGTAGGTAGCTAGATAGCACATGAGTGCCTCATACGTACGTATAGGAAAATTAATTATAGTTGCTGCTAATGCACCTATCAATTGCAAGCCCCACCCCACCCACCTGGGGCACATGGGGTCAGTGGTGGGGATTTGTCAAACCAGATTTGTACTATTCTCCATATATGGGGCATTGCTTTCTTAGCAAATCCCCTACAATACCCCATGTTTTCCCCATCCACCACCCTGGGGATTTACTATTGAAACTTTGTATGTGGCAGTTTGCTTGTAATTACAATATCATTTTTAATTACATTTTAATTACAAAAATATTATTTTAATGTAATTATTTTTATTAATGCGCACTGATTTGTGTTGACACGAGGTCGCACCCCAGGTAAAGTTAAAATATTATGTAAGTATTTATCACTAAATAGTTAGGTGAATAAAAGCAGTGACTTCAAGAACAATGCCCCACCATGCCTACCTGTGGGGCACCGAAACTCAAGCAAATCCCCTACCAACTCCCGGTATATTCCCCAGGTGGGGGGGATGGGGCTTGCAATTGATAGGTGCATAAGTATGCGTCACATGTCACGATTTAGCATAAAAACTGTAGTTACGGTATAAACCAGCCACAAATTAAATGTGTGTTGCATGTGACATGCATAAGTCTCACATGTCACATGCAATACTTAGCCAACTGACGCGCACACCCTCGCAGGTATCATACTGACTACCAATTTTGCGTGTACATGTGGACATGACAAGCGCACACTCTTCTCGTGCTAGTGAAGTCGTAGCGGTATCCGCCTATTATACAGTTATAAAACAAGTATTTTTCATTACATGCACAATACTTACGTACCATCATATGTCAGCTTCCGCAACTCCATCATTTCTAACTATGCTTGCGAAAGCACCACATTCTATATAATGCCAACTAATCTTGGACAAATAAACTGGTTGAAGATGGCCCGTGATGCATTCAATCATGAATAAGGTTCTGGTGCATAAATCAGCAGCGTAATTATATAACCCTTGTCATTTGCTACCACCCGGGCTGGGTATTCTTAATATAGCAGTGAACAGGGTGATGAATTATTAAGAGCTTGTGTAGCAGAAACACTCGTGTGTGATTGAGTGGTATAACACGGAGCCACACGAGTATCCATATAACATGCAAAAATATGTGTACACGTACGCGCAAGCACACGCATGGCCCACACAACACGATTTTAAGTTTTGGCTTGTTTGTACTGTACTACGTAGCTCTGGTTTGTAGAAAATTCACAAGTTCATATTTGAAGTTTTAATGCCTCAGCAATCTCATGTTTATGGAAGCTGATCCCCCAGCATCTGTTCAGTCCCATGCATTCAATTTGACCTTACATTCATGCAGATACGTACATTACAGTACACTTATGATATATAGCTAGCTAGCATTTGTCATATTAGTTATGTAGATACAAAGACATCACAGACTTACCACTGGTTGCTTCATATTTTTAGTAGGAGCAACACGAGGAGCAACACGAGGAGCAACACGAGGAGCAACACGAGGAGCAACATGAGGGGCATTAGGAGCAGCAACAGGAGGTGGAAGAGTTTTCTTACTTGAGTGATCTTCTTGTGACTCTGATTGCTAAAATTATAATAAAGGAGTAGCTACTAGCTAAAATGGGTTATGATCATAGGCCTGTGTAGGAGTGTCCCACCTGAGCTGTACCAGTATAATCAGTTTAAAAGCATCCATGCTTATACAATGTACGTAGCTACGTATAGCTAGTTACATAGCAGTAATACTATGTATATGGGACAGTGTTTGTCTTTTCACAGAATATAAGTAGCAAATTGGGCCTCTGTCAATTATGCTCAAAATTTTGCCTAAAGTGCATGCTTTAAGGAATTTCCCAACAATTTCCCCTGTTATGCTTAGACTCCTTCCAGCATGAGAAAACTGGGCTTATGTATACAAAATACACCTGAATAAGATTTTCAAAATCTGTTAGATTCCTTATGAAATGCTGCATATATGGTAAAAATTGTGCTGGACTCCCTGAAGTTATTTAATTTTGAAATCCAAAAATGTGGTCAAATTTTAAGTGCACATATTAAGCCCTATTTTCTCATGCTGGCTATTATGCTGGATTATGCTAGCTGTGAGTAATGTATACGTAGCTCTATTAACTATGTATACAGCTTTGAGTTAGCTCCATTAACTATGTAACTATGCAACTGTATATAGCTTTAATAACAACTCCGCACCATCTGACATCCCATCAACGTTACACAGCTTGAAGCTACGTATGTATGTATGACTTCACTCACTATACTATCAACATTTTTATCATCATCATGGTGTTGGCTTAAGTTATTTGCAACAAATGTTGCTGTGAGTGCTGTCACATGGCATGCCACCTTGACTAAAAATTACAATAATTCCAGGATACTAGCCCAAAATGGTGGCATTATGCGGGCATAGCTGGTAAGCCTATTATGCTCTAAATTATGCTGGCATATTTGACAGAGGCCTATAGCTACGTATATAGCCAAGTGTATAGCTACGTAACCAGGTAGTGTTGCATATAAATAATACCATAATACGTAGCTATAGTTACCTTCAGAGATTTGATCATCTTAGACACTTCTTGTATTGGAGGACGTTGATCAGGGTCAGCATCTAAACATTGCATCACCATTTCTTTGAGTGTAGCGGCTTCCATGGTTGGCATCTTGTCCAAGTATTGCTGACGTCTCTCTACTTCAGATACTAAGACCATCTTTTTGGTGCTGGGATCTCGCTTTATATGGCTGCTCGGTGTTGGCCATTTTTCACTGAAGAGATGCAGGGTTACCCCACCAAAAGAAAATACATCTACTGGAGTGCCATAAATTGGGTCTTCTTCATCCAGGGCCTCTGGTGGCATAAAATGGAGAGTTCCTGGAGCTGTTGTCAACCTACTCTTGGTCTGTCTGCTATCAGCTCTTATCATCTTAGCTGTACCCAGATCACTGATCTTTGCTACAAGATGGCCCTTACTAAGTAAGACATTATTTGACGAGAGATCACGATGAATTACGGCAGGACGACGAGTATGAAGATAGGACAAACCAAGCGATACATCGTGCAGAATAGATAACTTCGTTTTACTGGCAATATTGGACTGGTTTTTCTCTATAAAGGAAGTAAGGCTCGTATCCATCAATTCCATCACCATAATCGGAAGGTCAGTTCTTGGATCAGACCTCGGATCAGACGGATTGGCGTAGTAGACACCCATAAACAGAACAATGTTTGGATGACGTATCAAACTGGAGTGATAACATTCTCGTATAAAACCATCTTTGATCGCTTTCTTTTCTTCCGGACTGATTCCATCAATAAGGAGGGAATGAATCTCTTTGGCGGCACAAGGGAGCCCCACAAAATCTACAGTGAACACTTTCCCATAAGCGCCGCGCCCTAACTCTTTGTTCTGAGGAATAACATCTTGTAAAGTAAGATCCTTCAGTTGATCGCTGAGGTCTTTAGTCGCCATATTTCTGGATTGTATAATGGGAGAAGCCCCAAAGGAATTCATGCACATAACTTAATGTTGCATGAATTTCATTAGTCCCGCGCCGCCGAGACTAATATAATATATATAATTTCTGCATGTCAGCTCCACCCATTATACAATCCAGATTTGTAAAATGGTATATGCATGCAAGGATTTAGCTTAGCTAGCCTAGTTGTCTAGTAAACGATCGCAATGCGTCGCATATAATTTTATTTAAATACAATAAAAGTATAGCTACTAGTGTGTAGCAGACTTAATACATAAGCCATTGCATCATGCACACACTGAGGTATAGCTATAGCTATAGCTATATCCCAGTATAGATGCCAAGGTAATTTTGTGTAATCATCATTTTGGTAAGTTGTATTGTACTCTTGTCATGTGAGCCAGACTACTGGTGTGTACTGATGTGTTTGCTCATTCTGTAATTTATGTAAATACACACTTATACTCAAGTAATTGAAGGTTATTTTGTGGATATAGTGAAATGGAAGCCAAAACAGACAATGAATGCGGTTAGCAGCTTTACTTTGTTGTCTTTGAACTATTACTACTGTAAACAGAAGCCAGATTTCAAGTGCACATGAAGATACATAGTATAATGATGAGATGAAATGGATGAAGATGACAAAAATACAGTTTATAACACATACAAAAATAAATGTATAAATAAAATATGCACAATGTAATTACAAAGGGTCACTGAAAAATGAGATATCTGTACTTGATAACAGTGAGCTAATGGTGACACATGATGCACAAGTGATGTAATGGATACAAATGATATACCGTATAGCGGGAAAGTTTGGCGGGGGAAAAGTTTGGCGAATTTGGCAAATCGTCCGTGATTCGCCAAACTAAAGCCATTCAAATTCTTACTTATAATTATTACCTTATGGCTGAATCTATGCATTCGCCAAACTTTTCCTCGCCAAACGCTCATAACCAGTGAATTCGCCAAACTTTCTCGCCGCCAAACTTTCCCGCTATACGGTAATAGATACAAGTGATGTAGTGGAGGTAAGTAATGTAAGTATTGCAAGCTTCAAACACCAGCCTTAATGATCAAGCATTTACATTTTCTAGGGAGACTAATTGAAGAATCCGTTTCTGTTAACAATAACCCTGATGTAGAAATATGTAAAGCTTTTATTAATAATACCTGTGGCTGTACCCTTGTCAAAGGATCTCCATGTAGTAGTATTTTTCATGCATCTCATCGGTTACAAGCATCTGGACTTGGTAATAATGGGATCCTTAATGTCAGTTGTAAACAACATCAAGATGGGAAGCATAAAGCCTGTGAAAAGGAATGTACCTTTTGTAATTATCAAGTTTGCCAAGTAACATACAGATTCTTACTCGGCATTGGGAAGCACAGGTTGAAAGCCATCAAGGCTCAGTGTGTCCAATGCCATCATAGATAATACACACCCCTATGGATGTGAAACTAATCACATGCGCGCATGGTTTTCTACAGAATACAAAAGTTCCATCCTAGTTTCGTGCGCCTAAAAAGGTGACAGGTGGTTTGAGGTTGTGAAAGCTGGTGAAAACTTATAGGTCTTGCTGTTCATTATCAGAAGCATTTTGGTGAATTATTCACAACCTGAAACCACAAATGACAGGTTGGTTATTATGTTTGTTTTTGGTCAGTCGTAATTTTGTGACCATATTTTCAGCCTAACTATTAGTGGCTGTGCTACAGCTATGATGCATGGTGTTCCTTTATAGAGTTGTGTGTAATAAACTAGATTTTAAAGATTTATGCCAGTTCTAAAAGGTAATTTAGCCTTGGTGCACTTATTTTTGTGAACGTATTTTCTCAGTACGTGTTCTACCCTGAGCTTTGAATTTTTACCGTTTAATCCTTACTTGTTACAGTGTGTAATGAGACTAAAATCATTGCCGCAGCATGTTTGAGTGTACTAATACCGCAGCATGTTCGAGTGTACTAGTACTCACTTTTTAAATACCGAGTAAAAAGCCGTGTTCTCTCCAGTGCATAGTGTTTCTATAGTGCTTTTAAGCGCTTTACATCGCTCAGACTCTATCTTCATTTCTTCAGAATCATAAATATCCGTAAATATCTCTTAATATATGCTGGATTCACAGTTTATCACCAGGGGTGCGCAAAACCAGCCCAGAACAGGTGGCGCTTACTAGTTTCACATCTATAGGGGTGTGTATTATCTATGATGCCATGGAAGATGCCATGGAAGAGACCATCCTTATTTACAGATGAAGATGATGAAAGGGAACAACAATGTGAACAAATATTATTAATCATACTCGTATTTATACATACTAAATGTTTGTGCCAATTTAACAGAGTGCCTAATGTGTTCGCATGCAGTATACGGTGTATATGAATATGTGCATTGCTAGTTTGCCTATGTGGTTGCATGTGTACAAGTGTGAATGAACATCTATAAATAGCAGTGCTCATTATTAAAATACACATGATGCAATGTTTAATTAATTACCTGGCTTATCTCAATTTAATCAATAGGCCTGGTAGCTAACACACCAACAACTTTTCACTTGAACAGGCAAAATGGTACCTTAGTGAACAAGAAGCAGACAAAAGTATCATAATTGCTGCAATTGTATGTGTGTGTGTGTGCAGTGGCAGATTTAGGGATTTAATATCATTATACATGAGCACATAATTTTATACTATGTGACCATCCTTTATTGACCATCTTTCCATCAACAACATGACCTTGCAATGCATACTAAACAATGATCATTGTGTTGAGAGCTGGAATGGACAATACAACACTACATTACAACTGACAACGTCTTTAAAGTCTCTGGTTAAAAATGCTGCTAACTGTGAAATCTTACGCAAACTTAAACCCACGAATATTTCTCATGTGTCCATGCACGTGAATAGCAATAATCTCACACGTACAGTATTCGCTTCATTCCATGATTCATCTCGTGTCTTGTTCATAGCACACACTACACACACTAACTGGTATGGCACAGGCCCACCCACCCACTCCTAATCTAATCAGTAGTGTATATTAAATACGTGTATCTTACTGGGCAGTACTATAGATTTAACATACTTAACTTGGACGAAGTCTCACACAAATCTTCACTCCACCACTTTGTCTTCCTATAGCGCGGGCGCTAGTATTAAGTATGCGCCCTTATAGTTATTACGAGGTAGATCAGTGAATTTAATACTTATATTGATACTGACCATCACTCATATTGTATTCACCATCTAAAAAGTTGAATGTATACGTGTGTAAACCCGGAAGGCTGTACAGACTTTAAGCGCCTTATGATTTCAATAAGCGACCTTCTATATTTAAGCTCCGATGACAAGAAGCGATATTCATTTGTCATTTGCTCGTCAACGATAACTTCCAGCAGAGTAAAACGTTTCACACAACATTGCATCAACTGTCTCTGTTTGCTAAGCAAATCTCGCGTAGATAGCATGAACAGGTACCACTTGGCATAATTTAAAAAATGCTTCATTCTCAAAATATGACCCCATGTATCTGAAAAACTAAAATAGCAAAATGAGCAAATCTTTGCATGACATCATATTATCACTTGAGAAATATTTTTAGCAATTATTGCAGCTTTTGGTTCAGACAAACAATGCTGACAAAAAATCACTGCGTCCATTTCAGGACACACCCATAATGTACAATTTATTGTGATATTTTCATATAAGATGTTTTCAATAATTCAGTACGACATGTGGTATCAGTTTGAGAAGAATAAAACCTTTCTGCAAATTTATATAATGAAAAACGTGATTTTACTTAAACCAGAATATCTAAACCAGCAAAGCATTTACAAGAACCAAATTTACCGTATGCATAGGATACATGAAGATGTCTCTACTAAGAAAATTTCATAACCTTTCATCAATAAATAGCAGCTACATAAGCAAAAAACTGAATTGACCACAAGCCACACCCACATTTATACAGCATCACAGGCATGCTTAGAATATAATTTAGAACACAAAATGTAGGTGCAATACATTTCTCCAGTTGAAATAAAGTGCAAAATTTGTAAAATATTTACAATGGCTCCACGTCCCACAGGTAACACCCCCAACAAAAAAAATTGTGAAATGTTTATCAGCCCCATAAAGAGTCTATAAAAGTTAAAAATTATCTTTCAGGAGAATGTATGCTAATTTTATATGCTAAAAAGCAAAAATGACATTTCAGTGTTTTGTAGGAATAAAGCATAGTTACACTCATACTCAAGTAAGACCATATTTTTCTCAGCTTTTGCAAAAATTGGCTCTGATGATTTTAGGCCTTAAAATTATCATACATTCAGTTGAAAGATAATTTTTAACTTTTATAGACTCTTTATGGGGCTGATAAACATTTCACAATTTTTTTGTTGTTGGGGGTGTTACCTGTGGGACGTGGAGCCATTGTAAATATTTTACAAATTTTGCACTTTATTTCAACTGGAGAAGTGTATTGCACCTACATTTTGTGTTCTAAAAGCATGCCTGTGATGCTGTATAAATGTGGGTGTGGCTTGTGGTCAACTCAGTTTTTTGCTTATGTAGCTGCTATTTATTGATGAAAGGTTATGAAATTTTCTTAGTAGAGACATCTTCATGTATCCTATGCATACGGTAAATTTGGTTCTTGTAAATGCTTTGCTGGTTTAGATATTCTGGTTTAAGTAAAATCACGTTTTTCATTATATAAATTTGCAGAAAGGTTTTATTCTTCTCAAACTGATACCACATGTCGTACTGAATTATTGAAAACATCTTATATGAAAACATCACACTAAATTGTACATTATGGGTATGTCCTGAAATGGACGCAGTGATTTTTTGTCAGCATTGTTTGTCTGAACCAAAAGCTGCAATAATTGCTAAAAATATTTCTCAAGTGATAATATGATGTCATGCAAAGATTTACTCATTTTGCTATTTTAGTTTTTCAGATATGTGGGTTCATATTTTGAGAATGAAGCATTTTTAAAATTATGCCAAGTGGTACCAGTCCATGCTATCTACACGAGATTTGCTTAGCAAACAGAGACAGTTGATGCAATGTTGTGTGAAACGTTTTACTCTGCTGAAAGCTATCGTTGCCGAGCAAATGACAAATGAATATCTCTTCTTGTCATCGGAGCTTAAATATAGAAGGTCCCTTATTGAAATCATAAGGCGCTTAAAGTCTGTACAGCTTTCCGGGTTTACACACGTATACATTCAACTTTTTAGATGGTGAATACAATATGAGTGATGGTCAGTATCAATATAAGTATTAAATTCACTGATCTACCTCGTAATAACTATAAGGGCGCATATTTAATACTAGCGCCCGCGCTATAGGAAGACAAAATTGTGGAGTGAAGATTCGTGTGAGACTTCGTCCAAGTTAAGTATGTTAAATCTATAGCACTGTAATGCCCAGTAAGATACACGTATTTAATATACACTACTGATTAGATTAGGAGTGGGTGGGTGGGCCTGTGCCATACCAGTTAGTGTGTGTAGTGTGTGCTATGAACAAGACACGAGATGAATCATGGAATGAAGGGGATTAATTCTTGACTACGAGATTATTGCTATTCACGTGCATGGACACATGAGAAATTAATATTTGTGGGTTTAAGTTTGCATAAGATTTCACAGTTAGCAGCATTTTTAACCAGAGACTTTAAAGACGTTGTCAGTTGTAATGTAGTGTTGTATTGTCCATTCCAGCTCTCAACACAATGATCATTGTTTAGTATGCATTGCAAGGTCATGTTGTTGATGGAAAGATGGTCAATAAAGGATGGTCACAGTATAAAATTATGTGCTCATGTATAATGATATTAAACCCCTAAATCTGCCACTGCACACACACACACAATTGCAGCAATTATGATATACAAATTTATAACCCTAACTAAAACCCACAATTACTTATTATATATTCTGTGAATAGCTTCATCATTACTAGCCCCCACTCACATGCGCACTGTCTGGTAAATACAGTAAATCATTACACAATGATACAACAACAAAACAACGTGTGAATATAATGCATTAAACTTGTATGTCGTCCAATCGTGCCTCACAGTATTGAGTAAGCAGTTTTCACGGGATAGTTAGCGCCAGTTAAATAAATTTAATGGGTCCACCTCCCACAAGTAATGTCCCCAACATAATTTTTGTGAAAATATTTTTGGCCACGCGAAGAGTCTATTAAAGGTGAAAAGTAGCTTTCAGCTAAATTTATCGTTATTTTACAGCTTTAAATCATGAAACGCAATGTTGAGAAGAATGTGGTCTGACTTGTATATATGTGTAACAGTGCTTTTCTACTCCACAAATGTTGTTTTTGTTTTCATATATACATAATTAATTACCATACATTTAGCTGAAAGCTATTTTTCACCTTTAATAGACTCTTCACGTGGCCAAAAACATTTTCACAAAAATCGTGTTGTGTATGTAATTATGTATTTAATGTGATTTTCTGGTGATGTCATATAAATATACAAATATATTAAAATACAAATAACTACTGCTGCTGCCCAACTTCAGTACTCTTGATGAGACCGGTGAAGACCCACCAAATCAAAGTAAGAGGGTAGTATAGTTATATTAGACCATGCCAAAGGGTAATCCTGTTTGTGGTCTGCATGTATTCTATTTAATGCACAAGTGTTACTATATTTGCCCAAAGTTATTCATGGTTGACCTGGTAGCACTGTGGGTAAAGCATGAGCTTTGAGATGCAAATGTTTTTGTGATGGCCAAGCGGAATAATTGTAAATTTCCATATCAGTGCACCTCTAGAAGCTAATGGCTACTGCTATACCCACTACACAGCAACTTCACACAACACCTCTTAGTGTGCGTTTCTTCTAGTGCCAGTAGGTTTAGTTGATCATGTTAGTGGTGAAGGTGATGTTGATGATGCCTGGTTACGTCAAATTGGTGTTGCTGTTGTTTCCTTGAGCAAGAAACTTTACTCACATTCTGCCCATGCACCGGGATAGAACCACATATAACTAACTTGTATAGGTTCATGCTAATCGTATGTCATTTTTATGCTCTTTCTAGATCAGAGTTACAGAGTTCACCAAGCAGGTGACTGCAGTGCTACCACCAAGTTATGGACATTTTGGATAAGGCACTCGTGCCTTAATGATGAACAATGAGATGTATGTATAGTATCATGTAACGCATGAACAGTGTGTGAATGTGTGTGGATAGTATAACGCATGAGTGATGTGAAAAAGTAACGTTCACATTTACACACACCATACTATTGACTTTATTGTTATTGTAATTGAGCAACCTACGTATTATCTTGCTACTGTATATATGGACACAAAACAGAGTTTTGTTTTGTTAGTGTACAAGTTTTGTTATAATAACAATTTAATGTTCTAAAATACAATATTGTATGTGCAATTACAAACAATGATAAAATATTTATATACCATTTACTAGTTTGCATTGCTGCTGTCATTTATTTTCCTAGGGGGTGGTGTTCTTTGGTATCATGTAATATGTGCACTCACTGCTGGGACCACTCATTGGTGTCCTAAACAATAAGTATACATTAGAACAAACAAACAAAATCTCTAAACCCCCAATCATGCACTCACCACCAAAGCCACTTGTTGATGTCCTAAACAGTAAACATATATTACAATACATGATGCAAAACAAACAAAAAATTGCTTACCAAATCTCCAAACCAACCCCGTATAAGGTTTTAACTTATGCCAACTTATGTGAGTGATATTAACTTACCCAAAAATAGTAACAATAAACAACAACCAGAGTGACGTCTCTTTGGCCTTGTGGTGTGTATCTGGTCTTGTGTGACATCATATGAACTCCATACAGTGTCCTGGGTGTTTTTTGCCACCATGACCATGGCTTCTATTCTATGAACGGCTGTGTTGGTCACCATAGTTAACAAAATAAAATGCTTAAAATATACCCGCTCACATAATGTGGTACTAATATATTCATTCAATGCAATACCATTCCAACCTATGAAAGGGTCACATGACATAGCCACACCCCTAAAAACAGAACCACAGTCACTGAGGAGGTTCTGGACATTTGGAATTGTAGATGTAGTAATGAAGATGGCCATCCCCATGCCAAATTTCAGACTTATTTTCCATAAGATCTCACATCAAAGCCTTCCTGCAGGAGGCGGCACTATGTTATATTGACTATTGTGGGTGTAGCTAACCTCTTTAGCTAATACTAAAACATCAGATATTAGATCAGGAAGTTTGTGTTTACCGGGTACATTGTAGAATGAGTAGGTTGCCATCAGCAGCTTGTGCACTGGATGATGTACAATGGTGGACGCCTGGACAGCAAGTTATAGCAACTTATTAAATCAGTCACTTTGTGTGTCATCAGGTCCTATGACAACTATAGTTATGTGATCAAGAATAGGCAGAGCTACCTCAACACAAACGTGTTGACAATATCTGGCCTGGGTATAAACCAATGAGCAAACTGTTCATACATACGTAGGATGGACAATAATAATAATTAGTACCGGTATACTATATATATGTACAAAATGATATAAATTTCACAACTTTCGTGAATGAAGCTCAAATACTTAATTAATTCAGTATTCCTATATAGTATAAGATTCCAAAAGGGTCTGGTTGTCAAAAACACATAAAATTTAAGTTCTTGAAAAATTTTGCACACAACACACACACACGTACATACATACTTACACAACATGTGTATACACATACATACACACACACACATACATACACAACACACGTACACACACACGTACACACACACACACACACAAACAAACAAACAAACACACACATGCATATTATGTACATTACACATGCACAAACCATTTCATTAATACAAACAAAAATCCCCTGTAGTTATAATAATGATGATACCATGTAAGTTCCACATGGAAGTAGTTTAGTAAATTGCTTTGGTAGAATTGCCTTATATGAAATGTTTGTGGTGGAGCTGTGGCTGAAACTAATAGGCATGAATTCACTGATAAAAATGTGGTTTGTGATAGTACTAGCCACAGCAAAATCAATTTACTAAACCACTTCCATATGAAACTTACATGGTATCATCATTATTACAACTATAAACGGTTGCACCTATGACAATCTGGGATACCTGAGCACCAAGCAGGGACTTCTAAGTGGGTGCAGGAAAAATCCTCCTGAGGACAGAAATGGTGCCCCGCAAGAGAGCTGCACAAGCATCATGGACGATAATGTTGGCACAAAGACCCACCTGAACCTTAACCATTAAGTGAGACATTGACACTTGCTATCAATATTACTGATGGCGGGGCCTTAGTAATGAAGCGCATTGTGAGTTACTGCCGAATAAGAACAAGGTAATGCAGTGTTAGCCGTTCATTACATAGAAAAGCCGTTTGAACAGCTGTACATTACTAACAAAACAGAGCCTTTCAGTTTTGAAAGTGGGCATGCCATGCGGAGCTTATAATACAAGATTAACCTATAGTGTTACAGTAAGAATTTTGGCTTAAAACAACTTTGTACTACTTTTAAAACTAAAGTACTGGAGTATATAGCCGGTTTAAACAGAAGAATTAAATTTGTATGCGTTGCTATGTGCCCCTTAGTGATGAGTCATTGCTCACATGACTTACTTGTGGCGTCATCAATTACCATTACAATACACTGAATAGCAGTTGATTAATTAAATGTTAGTTTCTCATCCCCACCCGCATCGCCTTTTCATACCCGCATCAAAGCTTTTTATTGTTGCTGCAGCTACTATTTTATCAAAAGTTAGCTGTGAATACAAATAAAAAGGTAGCTATGTTTTAAAAGGTTTCAAGTGCAATTTAATGATAAAACTTAATAAAAATTTAAATCTGCCCACCCACAGAAATTTTTAAGACAGGTGGATGAGAAACTAATAATTAATTTTATGTGGCCTTGAAGCTTACATTTTGGCCTGCAAGTATTACAAATAGGCTTTATCCCAAAGTCATCAGGGTCTTGTACACTTACCCTCAGTTTATTGTCCCGCATTTGTTAGGTCCCCCTGGCTATTATGTCCTCCAGTGCCCAACTGGTAAATTTTAACTTTATTACCACACTACTGATTACAGTTTGTCGGCTCAGTGCAAATTGCTTCAAAATGTTCTGTCTGTTTTAAAACCTTATCAGAACTTAAAATAAAGCGCACTAATCTCCGGATGGAGTTATATACGTAATTGCTAAACTTGTGTAGGACAAGTGCGGCAAATGTGTTTATACGTACGATACGGATCTAACCATACGCCAATACCGTACAACGGGAAACTTTTACGAAGGGAAAAGTTGACGAATCCTCACTTCAACAGCTTTGACGAATTGCTTGACATCTCTCTATTGCTTAACATTATAAAGGCGCTTATTTGGCTATATTGATTGGTTAAACTTTGGCGAATCCACTCTGATTCGTCAAATTCGTCAACTTTTCCCTTCGTAAAAGTTTCCCGTTGTACGGTAGTATATAAGCATAGATAAGGTATACAGTAACATATATATATAGGTACTATATAACTCACGAAATCGTTCTCAATCAATAATTGGAAACATAGATATGGATTACCTACTTTTGGAATCACTATGTAAGAACGCGCATCCCTCGAAATAAAAATTAATACAAGCGCAGTCTCTTACATAGTGCTATTGCTTTTATAGCTGTGCTTTTATACGCGTGCGCAAAAAGTCAATGGCTGAAACCAGCTTTATAAAGCAAGAGTTGTAAAAAGTACGCTTTTTCTTGTATAAGTAAGTGTTCTAGGTTTATTGATTACATGCAGTATCGTGTTGCTTTAAAAGCTGTTTAAATTTTACTCTAATAGCTAATAGCTACATTCAAATGTCGCGTGAATGTATGGGGATTTCTGGTAATGCTTATAATTATTATACATCAAATTGCATGTGAAAGACTGAAGGTTATCAATGGTAGCTAAGTGTATGCATGCATCTATCATAGCACCATGCAGGCTTGCCCCACAATGCCATGCATTTCACCTAGTAATTATAGCTTTAAACTGCATGACATAAAGCTCCATATATGCACACCAGGGGATGCACACAATAGCTCCCCACAAACAAAAGATGAAAAATGCTGTCTGGCCATGTGAGACTTTGGCTCTTGGGTGGCCCAGGCCTTATGTAATTCTTGGGCCTGATTCCTGGTTTGCTGCTCGGTTGATTGTGATCATATTCTGAATGTGCTGCATGGTTAGGTGACTTTTTGGTTGAGCAGTCCTAGGTCTCAGCCTCTTGAGTGGCTTTGTGTGGCTCTTACATGGGGCTGTTTCCTGCATGACTTGTTGCCTCCATACACGTGCACACATTGTGTATTATATTTATGAATGATAATGGATTAACTACGTGTATTGGTTGATTATGGGATGTATTGACTGTGCTGATCAGCTATAGTGTTGCTGAAGATCTGCCATTGACCAATTTGCTGTGCTATGCTGATAGCCAGGGACCGCCTTCTAATATAGCTACTGATCATGATAGCTACATGTAGCTATATTTTCACTGAATACTTCAACTTTTTGTAGCTATTTCATGTTATTTCCCCTTTCTGGGGAGCTCTTCTTTATGGAATGGTTCTGAAATTCAGAATTAATTGAATTGAAACTAGTTAGATATTTGGTGCCAGTTTCCTTTACATTTTGTACACAACAGGAAATTTATTAATAACGTTTCCTTTACATTTCATACAACAGGAAATTTATTAATACATTTCCTTTACATTTTGTACAAGATGAAATTTCATTTTTCGCCCAGTGTATATATATGCATGCATGCCGGCCGCGATCGATCGATCTAGAAGGAGAGCTTGATAAACGTACAGCTTTTACTATCAATGAGCTACACATGCAGAGTCAACTTGCAGTTTTTTTAGTAATGATTGTTAAATACAGTAACTTACAGATACTGCACCCTACGTAGTTGATGCTCTTAAAGAAAGTTTCAGCCCTAGCTATTCAATTCAGTCAATCCAGGCCAGAGTAGCAATTTTCACGAGAACACAACTATCTACTGCAGGATCTAAAGAGGTACTAGTAGCCCAACAGGATAGCAAAGAAGCTGAGGTGTATGCAGCATAGCTACCAGATGGTGGCTGCTTTAGCCACTCCCACATCTGATATCAGTTACCTGGAAGTGATGGGAGCTTTGAAGAACTGTTGCAATTGCAAATTAGTCCTCAACAACTAATGCCTACGTATATAGACTATGTAGGTAGGTACAGGTTAGCTATTAAGGGTGTTGATTCCTATAATTATACTTATTTGACTTCTCAAATTACTGTAGTTAGATAGCTACGTACGTATATAGTTCAGTAAAGTCATTTGAAGTACGGCTTCACTGGGATATCAATATGATTACAATGCATATATTTCATATAGCTATGATTTGTATGAATTTTATAACACAGGAGTCACTGACACGTAGCTAGATCATAATATTCTGTTGCTACAGGTATGTAACATATGTAGCTAGATTACTATATAGATTAATTGATCATTGATCTTCTACCTGTATAATTTATACTAATATGATAAATTTAACTAGTCATGTGATGCTGGTGGGAGGGGTCAAGAGTTGTCAGTTCTTTAAGGTGGCCAGTTCTCTCCAGCCATATCTGTAAAGGACAAGTACGTAAAGTACCAGTATCATTTATTATGTAATGTAGCTATTTTGGCATTAATAAATACTGTATGGTAAAAAACTTTGGTGGCAAAAAAGTTTATCGAATTGCAACCAATTTGCCAATCGCCAATATTCATGATGAAACATGTGTCACGGAATGTATATACATGTAACCTTATGAAATGAAGCATCAGCTTCAAATGATGACTTGAGCGATTATTAATGCAACACTGGGTGCATGGCCATGAAACAATTATACTAAGTATACACATGTACGTACATATACATGAAACAATACTTTTATGTGCTTACATCAGGTGTATGACGTTAAATTGTAAGTATAGGTGCTCATGAATCGTCTCACTTGTATACTTATGGTAGTAGCCCTTAGTTAGGGAAATCCAGCTGGGGTTTCTTCAATTAACGGTATTACACTAGATCACAGTTAAACACTTTACTCCTGAGGCACTTGATAAGAATTTCAATTATAGTTCATGGAGGACATAACTACTGTGCACTAAAATATGCAGGGAAGCCTTGGATTCATCAAATTTTTTGCCAATATTTCTAACTGCCACAGTTTTTACTAGCTATATGATACGTAGTTTGGTATTTGTTTGTTAAGGCATCCAAATATCCAGATACTAAAACTAGCATTCGTTGCAACTCTAATCAAAATTAAAGATCGAAAAAGTTGGACATACATCACATACGTAGCTAGCTGTATGAAACAGATAAGCATAGCAAACTTCTGGTAGCTATACAGGAAACCAAGCAGTTCCACCATGAAGTCTTCCCATCAAACAACTTACCAATTACTGCACTGCCATTACAGAATATCCGAATACAAAAATCACTATTCGTTTGAGCCCTACTTAGTTATACTAATATGCAGATTTATACATATAGTAGTCCAATGTACTGTGTTTTATTACCTTAAACTGAGCTTGAGCTACAACTGTCAACTGTTCTGTTTGTTCATTGGATAGTTTAGCTTTTTCCAATAGTTCAAACCATTCACTACACATCCTACACAAGTACATTTTGTAAAGTTTCCACATTCATTAGAAACTACACAACAGTAGCTATGGGC